>JAYESA010000004.1:309716326-309979785 GCA_036927795.1 Iris macrosiphon | reverse complement strand
TGATTCTCAAGATAAATACCTGTTATCAACCTTATTTAACACAAACACCTCAACTGATACAGCATTCATATTAAAGTGAACCATTCGTTGTAAATCTTTGTCATTAGATATTGTAATAAGGACTCGATTGTTGCTCGGGAGAAAGTACTTGATAGACATGCCAGTAATGTCAATATTGAACATTGTGGTTATTTCTGATTTAAAATCTTCAAGCAGCATATCATGGCTCACATCAATAGCATGAGCATCGCCTCCGGTGTACGTTAGTGTTCCATCGCTACTGGTGACAAATTCTCCACCATACTGGCAAATAGCGACAATACTCCCGCCTGACATGGCCTGTTGGTAAATGCTTGTATGTTAGGAGGAAATGTGACAATTAAGGAAAAATCAGCAAGGTGAACTGAAAGAATATGTGCATTTTAACCACTGTATATCTGAGCACTTGGCATTGTCCTCGTCATACTACTGCAACATATAGCACATTTCACTCCAGCAGTATGAGAAGTTCCCCAATAAATATAGGAAATCATACATATTTAAGTGAAGAGTTTTAGGTTGTGGAGAGGCCACAGGTTAGTTACAATCCATGGTTGCAAATAGACCATTTTCAGCAGTATGAAAAGTTTTTTTACCTACATTTTCTGTAAAGCATGAAAATGAAATTTAAGCAAAATCAACTATGCATTTAGGCCACTTTCACCAAATTCCACAAGTTTCAGCCAACTATTAACCTTTTTAGGAAGTTTGCGCCAATTTCAGTATAAAAAATGAACACTTCTCGTCAATTTTGCAATACTTTTGGTCAGTTTTGATTATTTTGAAACATTTGGCAATTTCAGTCATTTTGCCATAGGCCCATAACAGACCTGAAATAGACAAACTATCTGATATTGATCAGGGATTTTCTCATGCAGTTTCCAATTGCTCGTATCCAAACGATATGACAAATACTTACAGCTATCAGCTGACTATTTTATCTTTGACTATAACTTAAATCCATAGATAAAATAACTCAGATATGAAATTAATTTCCAATAACTAAGAAATCAATTTCAAGTATATAAGAATCAGCAGCTTCCATCATCAAAGAAATCATTTCCACAGTTGAATTTCTACGATGCACGGAAACCATCACGATACAGACATGGTAACACAGACACAAACTGATATTGGTGTGTCCTAGTGTAATTTAAAGAGTTTGTGTTGTGTCTGAGATGTAGCCAACACAGATAAAGCATGATACCAGTTTTGGAGTATCTTGTTTGCTAGCAAATGTTCAATCCTAACAATGAATAACCATAAATTGAGGTAGTAGGACACAAGGTTAAATTACTCGGAACTGTTCAAGATATGTAAGGATTAAGGGGCTGTTTGGTTCAGCAAAGTGGAGCGAAGTGAAAAATCTAAAAATCGACACTTTGTGTATGCATTGTGGTGAAATGAAGTGAAGTAAAAAATCCTTTGTTTAGGTACTTTGAAGAAGTGGAGGTTAGAAGTGAAAAATCTTTTGGTTAGTTGTTGAAGTGAGTGAAAAAGTATTAACTTTTTTTGAAGTGACATGAATAGTAAATCTTCTTCTTGTTAAAGTAGAGAGGAAGTGGTCATCCAATCAAACACACGAAGTGGGAATGACAATTTCTCACTTCCGCGCTTTACTTCGGAGAAAAAAACTCCGATGTCAAAACTTCAATTTCGTGGCAGACAAGATTTATTGTTCTGTCAAATCACATTAAATCTTGTCTGCAAATCCTCCAACCAAACAGGTCCAAAATTCGGATTGTAGCCACTTTCATGCTCCAAATCAGCAAACTAAACCGCCTCTAATCGAATTACTTGCGAATTGCTGAGATTCCTTAATACACAATTAGTTACTTTTCCTCGAAAAATTTGCTATGTCGATAATATATTTAAATATATTAGAGAAAACGAAAGAAGTTTCGGTAAATTAAAAAAAATGAAAGGTTTCGCCAGCTTGGATGGCGAAGTTTTTAACATAACAGATTTTCGTCAACGCAATTGACGAAAATTTGCAAGTGTCCAATTTTCGCAAACGCGGTTGGCGAAATTTTGAGTTTTTTCGTGGAAGGGGATGAGGACGGCCGACGGTGGCCGAGTGTTCAGAAACTCGAAAAGTTCGGTGGAAACGGTTGGACGGCGGGATGTTGAGTCGTGGAGGGAGATGGTGTTGCCGTTCCGTTGGGAGGAAATCGGAGGCTGAACGTGGCCGCGGCGGAGCGCTATCGTCAGCCCTCAAAGTGGACTGCAGTCGAGGTGTTGTCGGGGTTCCAGCTCCAAGGGACAGGTTGACGCTGCCGGGACGGGCCGGAGAAGAGGATCCCGCGGAGGATGGCGATCGAGTGCCACCATAGGGCATCGGGTCTTGGACGCAGGCGTTCGGCACGCCGAAAAAATAGTGGTCGGAGATGGTGTGCTCTGGAGGTCGGATAAAATTGGTCGGACAGACGTCGGTCGAGGCGTTGACATAGAAGAAAGCTAGAAGGGATAGGTGCATAGGAGCAGCCAAGAACGAAGAAGGTGATCGATGAGGGTGTGTGTGCACTAGATTGACGTCAAAGTAGGGCACTCTCCGGCAGTGGCAGTGTTGAAGAGGTTGGGTTCGCTTGAGCGAGCATGGGGTGGATGGACGAAAAACGGTAGAGGCGATGAATCACCTGCCGAAGGTGGTCGAGAGTGGTGCAGTCACAGTAGATAGGAAGAGATCACAATAGACCGGACCGGTGAAAAAAACCCAAAAAACTCAAACTTTTGCCAACCACGTTGACAAAAATTTGACACTTGCAATTTTTCGCCAAAATATGTCGATGTTCAAAACTTCGTCAGCCAAGCTAGTGAAACCTTTCGTTTTTTAAAATTTACCGAAACTTTTTCCGTTTTCTCTAATATATTATCGGTATAGCAAATTTTCTGAAAAATAATGGATTAATCCTAATAAATAGAATAAAACAATAGGAAAATTACCTATAAATAGAAGATAAAATATATGTCATAGTTCTATTTAACAAAAAAAATCATAAAACATAATTACCAATGTCAAAAATAAAAGGATAACAAGGGACCAATTGAAAGGTATCAAATTTGACAACAAAGAACCGACAAAGGAGAAAAAGAAAGAAGAGGAGATTTGTATAGAAAAAAAAATTGAAGAGGAAAGAGCAGAAGAGCACATTATACTATATTACTTGCTCTATTTGACAAGTAAAAACAAAGAACTGATCAAGAGGAAGAGGGCTACTTTGAACTTTCATTGGGATTTTTTTCACCAAACTTAACTTTAAATCAGACACGCTAACCATAACTAGCCGATTAAGAAAATAGAACGATGAATCGTTATTGGCACAATTGTCCTAACTGATCAATCCGTCATTGCTCAAACAAGTAGTCTGACGAGTAATGTGATTTTAATAACAATTGTCTAAGGCTTAAGTGGAGTTTGCTTTTGTTCAAACAAGACAAACAGCCTGGCTAATTAAAACCAAGGTTTAGAAAAAATGGCTAATAATACGGATGCATCTTATTGACTTTGGGTATGGTTAATCAAAAGCTGCGTGACAAAATTGTTATCAGGCAAAGAGTGGAAAGTTTCCATCAATTTTGGGATCACTATGGAACAAAATTGGCAAAAACTTATAGAGAGGTCAAATTTTCTAAAGACCGACAAATTGTCCACAAGTAGCCAAAATTTTCCAGAACAAGGCTGAAATTCTCCACATGTTTTAAATTTTACCGATCTTGCCTGCAAGTGTACTTGTTTACTTGATTTGATTTTACTTTCACTTTATGGTTGAAGAGAACTTTTCGAGGATATATGTGGTAAATTCCCTTTTAAATATCCAGTTACTTTATTCTATTGATATTAAGGATACTTCCCCCTTACTAAAATTTCGGTTGTCCACCCTTTACCAAGAAAAAACAAATGTTCATAATGTGTCCAACGCATGTGTTTTCCGCCAATAAAAATATATTCATTAGATAAAGAGTTTTAGCTTTCTCTTGGTGTTGGTGGGTAATAAGTTCCTAGGTATCCAGATACAAACTCAACCACGTGAAAGTATTCATATTAAATACTAAATACACTATACACGTATATCTACAAGCATATCTGGAGATTTACCATGTCAAAAACTTTTGTGTTCATCTCAAAGTATGATACTCATGTCTGTCTCAACTAACCAAAGGTTATATTATCCTGCAAACCATGCAAGTAAATTGCTCACCAAGACCAAAATAAAATTACATAAATAAATTTTGAATTAAATTTTACTTTAACTTTTTAATTCTCATGTATTCATAAATTTAAAAAAAATGAACAGCCAAATCCAATACTCCGGTTATCAGAATCAGAACTACCAAAACTAAAATACCAATAGGCAAAGACGGATTTGACACGGATAGCGAGTTTAAGTAGTTTCTGAATCGAGCTAATCGACCATTGTCATGGTCAAGCCTTGGCGCAACCCGAGCGCACGCCTAACTAACTAGGCTCAATGATGCTCAACAGCACCGAGGCATGCACCTTTGTTCAGCACCGGAAATATTTATTAAAACCTAACCAAGCTCATTACTTCTGCCGGATTCACTTCCCATACCAACCCCAAAACCCACTAACTTACATTCCCAAAACCTAGCCCTAAACTTCATTCACCTCTTTCTCCATCCCTCTTTCACGACAGCTCTACTCTCCATAGTCCAGCCCCTTTGCCCCCTTGCAGTATCAGGTCATCCATAGGCCGGTAACGAAGTCCCCCAGTCTCATTAGTTTAGACAGGTGTTATGATTTTATTATATATCTCCAGAATTTTTACAAAATAAAATTTTTAGAAAGTGCATATGGCTTCAATGTTATTATATATCCCCAATTCCGCATTAAAAAAGAAAAGTTGTAAAAAAATAGTAATGAACTCACTGGTCATCGGTGTTGGACGGAGGCCATGATGACGAGAATTGGGGGTTGACAGAGAGTCGCGATCTCGAGATTTAGGTATTGCAAATTGGAGAAGTGTACATTTTATTATTAGTATTATTTATTTGTAATTTCAGAATATCAGTTTGATTTTATGTTAGGGAGATCTACTATAAAAGTCATTTACTTGAGAGCATTAATGAAAAAAATTACAGAGAAAAAGAGCCCATATGGTTTTTATTAACTTAGAGAAAACTCATGATTGAAATTCCTAAAGAGATAATGTAGTGAGCTTTGAAGAAGAAACAAGTTCCTAGTAGTTATATTGAGATTACTAAGTATATGTATGATAGAGTTATGACGATCGTACGAACTATTGGAGGTGAGAGTAATTTGTTCCCTATTACCATTGGCTTACATCAAGCATCAACTTTGAGTCCTTACATTGTTGCGATGGTTATGGATGAAATTATTAGGCAGATCAAGGAGGAGGTTCTATGGTATGGTTCTATGGTATACAATGTTTTTAATGATATTGTGTTGGTTGATGAGATTGGAGAAGGGTTATATGCTAAAATAGAAGTGTGAATAAATACTTTGGAATTTAAGGAATATAGGATTAGTAGAACAAAAACATATTATATGAAATGTAATTTCAACCCAAAGTCAAAGAAAAATGAGGGGGAGGGGCCATACAAATAGACAAGAGATAACTAAGAGTGATAGATTTTGATATATATGATCAATCATTCATTATGATGACGAGATTATAGGATGTCAAACATGATAGTTGAAATTGAGGAATGCTTCTTGAGTACTTTGTGATCACATGATTTCTCTGAAATTGAAAAAAGAATTCTGCAAGACTGGTATAAGACCAACCATGTTTTATGGATCGCATGTTGGACAATTAAGAAACGTGTCCAAAAAACTATTGTTACTGAAATGAGAAGCTAAGATGGATGAGTGGGAATACATTAGATTAAATGATGTGATAAAAAATGAGTATATCCGCAGGAAGTTAGAAGTGGCGTCAATTGAGGCCAATATGAAAGAAAATCAACTAAAATGGTTTGGACATGTGCAATGGATGCTCCCATAAGGAGGAGTGACAACATAGTAGATAATAGAGCCGTCAGGACTAGAGGTAGACCTAGACGAAGATGGTTTGAAGTGCTAAAGAGTGTATGAAATTTGTTAGTGTTACTGAAGACATGGCCCTTAACAAAGCCGAATGGAAGAGGATTCAACCAACCATTTAAAAAAATTGGGATAAAAGCTTTGTTGTTGTACTATTTATTGTCATCGTGTAGTGGTTTTGGACTTTGGCCCGAGTATGCGTTACTGGTTGCCAATAGGGGTCTTGTCTTAATTAGATTACCATGATCAAATCCATCACAACCAAAATTGACCCAATTCTTCAAGAAATATATGAGAACTGTCATTGGACACATACAATGGCAATTGGCATTTAACAAATAACCTAGAGTTTTAGGTTTTAATCCACATTTACCATAGTGAAATTTAGAAGGAGAGAGAAAGGAGAGAGGGTAGGAAATTAGAGAATTAAGAGAAGAGAGTGCAAGGAAAATAAATAAATAAATAAATACATTGCATCCCATATATATTTATATTAATACAGGATAATAAAAACACCCACAACTATTTAATTCTACCCAAATAAGAAAACAAGTCAAACTTATGACTTATGATTCTAACAACCAACATTTAAAAGAAAGCTTTTGGATCAATCCAAACCAAATGTGCCAACTCAGATGAATCACAATCCGACTACTTTACAACCCACCCCACACTTCCAACTTATTCAACCCCGATCTAAATTAAGATTTAAACTAAGAAACATTTGGATTGTAAAAGTATTATCAAGAAGAAGTATGGACATCTCGACATATAAAGTGCAGTTCGTTATTGATGACAGTAACAAGATCTCTCATGAAAGAAAGGACCCTTCCTTATAGAGGCTCATATTTAGATTCATTACACTAATTTGGGTCTTAGAATCTCTTATGTGCCTAAACCATTCAAAACCATCTCCTTCCACATGGTTCCTTTTCTCTTCATCCTAATCTCATTAAGTAGATGATTTTGTAGAATGACAACAATAGTGAACACAATTATGTTATATTCAAATTATCATATCATCGTCATCTGGTAGAGCTCCAAGCACATTCCTACCAATATGATATTGACAATGGAATATGGCCGAAATTAAGAAAGTACAAAAGTGCTCTAAATTTTTGCCATGTCGGCTGACATGACAGATACGGCGCCATATCATAGAAAGATTTTGGGTGCATATTGAGTATATATCAAGTAAAATGCTGTTACTCGTAGGTTAACAGGTCATTTCAAATCTGATAGTATAAGAGAACCTGCTCTCTGAACTCAATAACATAGTAGGAATTTATGCAACTGCCAGCACACTTTCCGTCATGGACTCATCTCTCTGTGCATTCACAGCAGCCATGGTCCCCGCATATGCCATTTAGAACCTTGAACATATGGGTGGCAAAGGGTCGAGTCAGATTCAGATATAGTTCATGTAGTATTAGAAGATTTCATACAATTATAACTCAGCCCACTTATTCATCTCTCAGATTACTGATCATGACACTGAGATACTTACTAAAAGGTGACCTAAATCTACCAGTCTAACTCATCTATATCTGCATAGCAAGTGTCAGAAAGTATACTTAAATTCCAATTTCCAACAAAGACCATACTGCTATATTCTTTGGTGCAGCAGAAGACACCATTAAAGGTTTTAATCCGCCTTTAGCCATCCTTCATTACCAACTATAGTAGCAAATAACTACACTTTTGTTTGTCTAAGTAGGATGAGAGCAACATCGATAGCTTGAAGAGCCAAGATTTTCACTTCCTGTTCGCTAATAACCGTACTTCTTTTCTCACTTCCCTTCTTTTCTGTGATATATTTTTCCTTTTCTCGCCTTTGACTTTTCTTTCCTTGTTTGCACAGGTGTTCTGTAAGATGCAAACCCAATTTAATGCTGTCATACAATGCAAGAAGCTAGTAACAGCTTAATATTATATCCTTCGCAATTTTATAATAGATCACAAATATTAGTTTTTATTCATTTGAACTTTTTAATAATTGAAATGTCGAACTATGCCATCAGCCTTTATTTATCAAGCTTTTCACTTTTGATTAGCTAAAAATCATACTTATCTTCCACTTCTCTTCTTCTTGCACTATACCTTTTCCTTCTATTGCTTCTGACTTTTATTTCCCTTTTTGCACTGTACAGAACTCTTTTTTTCTTTCACTATCTACCAGCTGTAGTTTGCATTAAAGGTTACCAATTTAATGTTGTCATACAATGCAAGAAACTAGAACAACTTAGCATCGTTTCCTTTTTTGCAAATAGATCATAAATATTTGTTCTTATTTATGTAAACTTGTTAAAAAGTGATGAATTTTATTTAAACTTTTTAATATGACATGTTGAGTTTTTTACTTGAATGATTCAGCAATTCGCCTACTTAAGTGTTTCTCAGAAGTTCATTAATATTTGTTAAATCTGTAGTATAAATTTGACTTTGAGTACATTTGTGAGATTTATGGTGAAAACATCTAAATGCACCCTAATTGAGTAAGTAACAAAAAACAGATAGATGAAGGGAAGGAAAATGAAGGACATTTTTACATACCTACCAAAAGTATACTTGACTGTAACTTTGCGGAGTGTGTTCTCACTGTTAGCACCATATATGTTTGGCATTAGGGATTGATCCAAAACATGGCCCGGGAAAGCCATGTCACACCCTCCCCCACCACCACGCACACAACTTTTAGGAATGTCTATAAATTGCACCATAATTTTGAAACATCACGAAATACTTGGATTGCAGTTGTGTGTCATTCCGTTTGTTTTGTTTAAAAGTCCATTTCCGAAATGCTCATTGGACTAGTTATTCGGACATTTGAGCTCCCAAGTGAGTGGTGCCTTATCCGAAATGGCAATCATTTGGCTCACATCTTACATTTGGCATCAAATGGAGTTCCGGATGAAAGGTAAGTGCACTCCAAGTCCAAACTGGCCCTTAGCCTTCGTTTGGTTCGCGAAAAGGAAATCAATTCCTTGCTCTTTTCTTTCCTTTGGAAAACTACAATTCTCATCAATTTTTCTTTCCAAAGTTTGGAAAGGCCAAGGAAGTTAGGAGGAAAAGTGAATCATGGGGGGGGGGTGGCAGTTTCCACCATATTTTTCTTTCTTTTGGGAATCATTTTTATTAAGGAAAAGAATGAGTTTCCTCAGGGCAGGCCATGGCCCAGGACAGCCAGGACGACGGCCCAGGACCCACAGATTAAAGGGGACACAAATATAGATATATCTAAATTAGAAGTAGCATATATCATGGGCCACCCTTAACACAAAGTAATTGTAGTGTAGTGGTTATCATGTTAGTTTGGCACTTTAGAGGTCCTTAATTTAATTATTGGTGACAACAATTTTTTTGTTTCGTTATATTTACTTTTTTTTAGTTTCATAAAAAAAAATTACATTAGATATGGGGTCCATTTTAAAGTTCGTCTTGGGCGCCCATGAGTTGAGGACCGGCCCTGATTTTCCTTTCCCAAGGCTATGATTCTGCAAACAAAACGAAGCCTAAGGCCTCCTTGTGCATAGTTTAAAAAGAAGGTTGATTACTTGTAGTATGATTTTAGAAAAAAATTCAAATAACTTGGTGGATATTTTAAAAAAGAAGGTTTCAAAATTCAGGTCGCCAAGGTATGCCACAGAGGGCCTCCTAGTGCATGGCAGCTTAGGAACGTACTCTACTATCAAAGCTCCCACCTCCCGGTGCTTATGTGCAGTAGTGCCAATCGCTGCTTCTGTGGCAGGATAGAATGAAAGATAATAAATCAACACGAGAGGAGAATCCACGGATTGAGGGCATAAGAAACCCTAACAAGACCATACACGTTCACTTTAAGTCGCAACTGATTCCGCACCCAGCCGGAAACTCTTGATGACCAAGATTGTCGAGAAACATAATCAAAATTACGTCGAGACTGCTAAAAGACTAGAACTCCTATGTCTAACTGGTGAACTTTCATCAACATCATACGAATTAAAGTATTCACAACCCCATATCCTCTCCGCATAACAAGCCACATAACAAGATTTTTACAGGGAATGTGGGGGCAAACGCGCAATTTCACACAGTGGCAAACATTGATAACCGACATCACAGATCCCCTCAACTCCATGAAAGCCAAACAGATCGAGAAGGTTTCCCATCGGGAAATGAAAATTCCCGTCAAGTATTTCGCAGAAATGGTCGAAATTTGTCCAATATTAGGCTAGAACAACCAATTCGAGAACCAAAGGCGACGATCGGAGTGTAAAAACCCTAATTTCAGAGAAGAAAGCTAAGTTTTTTTTTCTAGGGTTTCCATTTGAAGAAGACTGGGGATGAAGGGAAGTTACCGAGTCGGCGTCGAATTTTCTGGTAATCGGCTCCGGGGGGCGAGGGAGGGAATGACTCGGCGGCGAGGATTTGTGGAAGGCTTTTTCCTTTAGGACCCTCGACTCTTTCCTTTTTCCCTAATTGCTTTGAGGCGAGGACCCTCGACTCTTCGTAATTGGCAATTTAAGCCCCAAACGGGATGCGCCGGCCCAAGTGGACCGGATGAGAACTGGTTGGGTTGGTTAGATCCAACTCTGGCTCTAAGTAGTCAAATTATGCATGCAAACCCTCAGGTTGCTTGGGTTGTATGGTCCTTAACTCACCACGTGACAATATTTATTTAACACTTGATATAAAAATTTGATATAAAAATTTAAAAAAATGTAAAAAATATATAAAAATTTACTATGCATAAAATAAAAAATATTTATGAATTTTTTCTTCAAAATTATTATGAAGAATTTATATATGAATTAGGAGAAGTGTAGTGATATGGTGAAAGAAGAGAAGTGTAAAAAAAATTATTGGTCGAACTCACCACTCACCATTGTCATGTGGTGAGCCGAGATCATTCAATAATTTTTTTCCTCCAGTTGTTAATTTTACAAGTTTATCTTTATTATAAAATGATAATAACTCTTGTCTACTTAATTAATTATTTCTCCCTCCGTGTGTTTAATTCTTCTGGTAATTAATCAATAGTTGGTCCCACAATTTCATAAATATATTCATTTTTGTTCTCATATCAAAATATTACTAAAATTATAATTAGCTTTTAAATAAATTGAATTATAATTTATATGTTTGTTTTGTTTATTATCATTTTAATTTATTTAGAATGTACTTTATTTTTATTTATTTTTATTGTTATTTATCGAATAAAATAAAATATTCAAAGAAGGGTGGAAGAAGTATCTAAAGATAGAAGTCGCATTGCCAACATCACAAATCAACAACTAGTTTATATAACAAAATATAGTAATCATTAGTTACAGAAAAAAAAAAAAAAAGATGATAACATCCAAAATTAACCGATAAGAATATTTCTTACATAACATGAGGCTTCACGATTAAAACGGATTAATTTTTTTAGACGTACATATATCATCTAAAAAATGTCCCAGTAAGTCAAAAACAAATTTCAAATTATTACTCAATAATATAAATGATAAATAATTTGTAGACATTAATTTATCAATTTATCAAGGGATGGCACACGGGATGATTATTAAGGAATGGCAAAGGTATAAAAAATATTTAGTAAATAAATATTTTAAATTTCGTGTAGCCAAAAACTCTTATATATGTACAATCATGTTACATAGGGTCTACGTATCCATGCATACATGACATAACGTTAGAAGAATATGGGATATATATAGCTTATCACAGGGTCGGTCCTGACACAGGATGGACCGGACAACCGCCCAAGACGCAAAATTTGGAGATGCATAATTTTTTTCTTATTTATATATATATATATATATATATATATATATATATATATATTAATTTTACACAATTTGACAGAATGACTCATTTAGTAATATTTATTTTCACTTATATTTTTTATAGAAAAGGGCGTGAGTTCAAGGCCCATGCTGTTATTTTTTAGAAAATTTTCAGTTTTTATTTTTGAGGGACAACATTTTAACTTTTGTTATGGACATCAAAAAAAACTTACAACCGACCCTGACTTATCAAAGTTGTTTCTACTTCTTCTTTTTCAGAGCTACTATTTTTGGATATTTCCTCAGAACAAATGAGAAGTTGTGCAAAAAAAATGTTATCACAAGTTTGAGAAAAGTTTCAAATCAAGCCTTCTCAATTTGTTAAGAAAAGTTAAGTTCACATTATACAAAAGATTTATTTATAATGGAATCTCCATTTGACCCAAACCTTATGGGTTTATAACTTTTTCCAAGTTTTGATTACAAAAGTATTGTCTGGTTCGAATTGCATTCCCAAAATTGCTTAATCTTTTTTTTTTTTCATGCAAACTGATAAGACACTACGGAAATTGTAAGAAACATCACAATTTTTTGCAGCACTGTGACCATGAAAATTTTCACGGCTCTCTCGAACCCCTATAAACACCCCCAACCCCCCCCCCCCCCCCCCCCCCAACACTCCTCACAGAACACACTCTCCTCCTCCTCCTCCTCCTCCTATTTTCACAGCTCCTTCTCCTATTTTTACAGCTTGCTCCTCCTGTTTTCTGTAGCAAAAGTTCTCAACCGTCATGGATCGTAGCGTAAGAATTGTATGCTCGCACGGCGGTAAAGTAAATGGGTTAAATTACGAAGGAGGAAAAAGTATAATTTTTTCAACTTACCCGGATATTAGTTTTGAAAATATACGTAATCATATTATTGAACGTTGTTCTATTCATTATGATTTTATTCTAAAGTCTATTTTCTGTTCTAATTGTTTTTTTGATAGATAGTGAAGATGCATGGAACTATATTCTTGAGATTAATTCACAATCACGATATATAAAAGTATATGTTATTAAAGTAGCAGCAACCTTAGATAGTAGAAATAATGAATATTTTTCTGAATATCAGCATGTTAGTTCGGGTGCTAGTTCTTCTCAACAAATAGTTTCATTTATCCAAGAAGGTCATTCATCAGATGAATCTAACCATGATGATGATAGTGACAACGACGATGAAAATAGTGATGATTTAGTTGAAAATGTAGATTATACGGTAGATGATGATGTTGTAAAAGCTATCACTGATGAATTATTTAAGGGACAATCATTTCCTAGTCGTTCTCACTTTAGAAGCTTTATAAGTAATTTAGCAATTAAATATAATTTTAGTTGTTCAGCTAGTCTTATGAATAATGCTCGTGGAATTATATATAGTTGTGATCAACCGAATTGTAATTGGAGAATATATGTCAAATCTATTGGAAATGGCGATATAGTTAAAGTTAGTACATTAGAAAATCGTCATTCTTGTTTAGGAAGACTTAGTACAGGACGTCATCGACTAGCTACCGCTTCATGGATTAAGACCATGATAATTGACATTATTAGAGATAACCAGTCATACAGTCCATCACAAATTGTTAAAGATATATATAGGGAGCACCGTATACAAGTTAGTTATTCCAAAGCATGGAGAGCCCGAGAGACAGCATTAGCTAAAATTAATGGTAGTTATGATGAGGCATACGCTAGTCTTGAGGAGTATTGTTATAGAATTATGGAGACAAATCCAGGTAGTACATGTTTTATTAAAACTACCGAAAATAATAGCTTCCAACAAATTTTTATTTGTTTTAAGTCATGTATTGATGGATTTTTAAGTGGATGTTTACCAATTATTAGTACTGATGCTACATTTCTTTCGTCTAAATATCAAGGTATCTTATTTATTGCTTGTGCTCACGATCCTAACTATCAATTATATCCTATAGCTTATGCTGTTGCCGAAGGTGAGAATAGTGATTCTTGGTCTTGGTTTTTAAATTCTCTTAAAATATCTTTTGGAAGTTGTTTTAATGATTGGAGTTCAATTTCATTTATATCTGACAAGCAAAAGGGATTAATAAATGCTGTTCGTGCTATTTTTCCTGCATCTCCTCATTTTTTTTGTATTCAACATTTTAAACAAAACATGAAAAAAGTTACAAAAGAACAAGTATTTCAACGCTTGTTAGACTCGCTTGCTAGATCATATAATAAAACGGATGCAGAGAGTGTGTTTGATATAATTAAAGCCGAGAACATAGTGTTGTATGATTGGCTTATTGGTGTAAACGATGAAAGTCGTCGATTTGAACATTGGATAACAGCGTATGCTACTTGTCCTAGATTAGATATTAACACTTCTAATCTTGCTGAATGTTTCAACAGCTGGATTAAGAAATTACGAGATAAGCCAATAACAACACTTCTCGATGGTATTAGAGCCAAGATTATTACACTTCATGACAATCGTAGAAAGTTTGCTGAAAATATAGACACAGATTATTGTCCGAAGATGTTAAAAAATATGGCTTCTATTATCAAAGAGAAGAACCACCTAGAAATATTAGCTATTGATAGTTATAAGTTTGAAATAATAGACCGGGCAACAGGTAGAACCTATATTGTTCATATAACTGATAGAACTTGTACATGTTTTAGATGGTACCATACTTATATACCATACATACATGCATGTTTTGTTTGTAGATATTGCAATATTAGTATTGATAGTTTTTATCCTGCAGTATTTTCGACGGAAAACTTGAAAGCTATATACGCACATAAAATGGAGCCAATTCCAGTTCCCTACGAAATCCAAGGTCCTTTGGTAAGAGGACAAATTGGAGTGCCAGATGTAAGACGCAAAGCCGGAAGACCAAAGAAGAACCGCATCAAACTCCGGGATTCATCGACAAGAGATCTACGATGCAGTAATTGTGGTGCTATGGGACACAATCGAAGAAGATGTACTAGTCAACCGAGAGAGTAAAATATAATTGTTCAATACCCAAGTATTGTAATAAAAATCCATTACAAATCATACAAAAATTGTAATCATACAATGTTAAAAACTTTCTACTATTCCTCGTCCTCGTCTTGTTAAGTTTGGGTAGGCAGCGGTGCTGATGGAGTCGAAAAGAATTGTGTGAATATCTGGTAGCTTTCATCTCCAGCAGTCTCGTAACTCGGTCCCGCTCCAGGAGTCTCGTAACTCGGTCCAGCTCCAGCATACTGGTAACTCGGGCCCGCTCCAGGATACTGGTAACTCGAGGTCGCTCCAGGATACTGGTAACTCGGGCCCGCTCCAGCTGTATACTGGTAACTCGGGCCCGCTCCAGCATACTGGTCACTCGGGCCCGCTCCAGCAGTATCCCGCCGACGACGACGAGAGTGTCTCTGTCGTACTAAGCCGGACGGATAGTCCGGTGGAAGACGGGATTGTACCGGAGGCATTTCCGGTTCCGGTCCAATACCCAGATGCCGAATACGAGTAACAAGCTCCTCCATAAGACGACGAGTCACATCTTCCTCCATATGAGGTTGTTGTAAATGTTGCTGGTATACCCCACTCTGAAATTTGAAACATGTAAATTAAAATATTTATTATATCTATGTATATGTATTTTTTAAAGTATAATGAAGTTAAAGTATAATGAAGTCATACCAAATCATTCATTCCATCAATAAAAGCACGCATAGTAGAATCGTCTAGGGATCTAGTCTTGAACCTGGGCTCCTCATAGTGGTATACTCGGTTGCTCATAAGAGGGCATCCCCACCATTGTCTGTAGTCCAGGCTACCTATGTCTGCAAAATATAAACAAAATTTTAGCAAACTATTTACACTAAATCAATACGAATAATGAGTAACTTATAACTTACATTCCTCAGCAGAATTTAGTCTAGGAGACATGTCCCTCACACTATAATTCTCGAACCGATTATTCCAGTCAGCAACGAGACCAATGATTCATTGTAATGCATTTGATGTCTGATAACCGACTGTCGGTGGATCATCGGGAATTATTGGGGCCATTCCGAATTGCCGAAGAACACGGTCTGCCGGATGGTACATGGTGAACCGATCATATATAATATGACATCTGTGTAAACTAAATGCATAGGATGTCATCTTGATTTCTAGAGCATCAGGTTCACATATGTACGGTAACCAGGTTACCTATTTAAAGATATTTTAAGAGATTAGATGTGATGTTTATCTACGATCAAAACTTAAATAATTTAAAGCTATTTATTGCATATTTAAAAATTACCTGATTATACCGCAGCGTATCAAATTGGCTACGATATAGTGATACAGTCATGTATTGGTAGTGTTGATAATCCACTACGTCTGTAGGCCAGCGCATAGCAACTGAAAATACTCCAACATCACTGAGAATGCTGGTAACAGGCCTACCAATATAAAAGTGCTCGTAGGACCAGAACTATAAAACACAAAAATGATATTAGTACAAACATAATTTGCGTATAAAATTACTCTAACTTTTTAAGGTCTTTAATTCATACCTGTATCAGTGAAATACATCCACAAATACTCTTGCGATTGCATCTGACAAATTCTGTCAGCTGGGCGTACAAAAATGCAAGAGTAGCAGCTCCCCATGCATCATCCAAGAATGGTAAAAGCTGCACATTTACCATATTTCCCGATGCATCGGAAAATAGAATTGCACCACATAAACAGAGCAGATACGCTCTAGTGCAACGAATGACCTGGATTTATTAAGTGTTAAACAAATTTATTAAATTGCACCACTAAATTAAGTAATAAACAAATTTACTAATTAAAATACATATCCGATTTTCATCTACATCAACCACCCCATCAATAGTTTGATGTAGGTCTATAAAGTTGCCACGGAGCCATGAAAATTTTACATAATTTCCATCTTTTAGACCAGAAGGAGGGCTAACACCGAGATAACTCCGGATCAGATCAGATCCCTTTAAGTGCGGATCAAAATATATAGCGTTACCTTTAATAGGTAACCCTAGTATATTCGCCACATCAAAAAGGGTGATCGTCATCTCGCCGAATGGGAGTTGAAAAGTGTTGCGTTCTGGCCACCAACGCTCCGCAAGGCTTACAACTAAATGAAGATCGTGAATTAAATATCTAACACGATCTATATAGTGGAATCCAAAGGATTTCACCAAAGCCTTTTGAGCTGGATTAAGCTCCCACGTACGATAATTCCTTTCAGCCCGCCAATGTACGTGGATCCGGGTTCGTAAAGCATTATCATGGTCGTATAACTATAAAAATTATATGCATTAATAAAGTAAACATAGGCATTATAAAAAACATATACATTAATAAAGTTGGCAACTTGTAATTTCAAAAATTACCTCGCCAGTAAAAATCTGAGTAGAAATGTGCTCTTCACGTTGCTTAAGAATAAGCGCGGTAGTCGGTCCACCAAGAATACGACCGTCATTGCGGGTAGCCATCGCCAGTAAATATCAAGAGGAGGAGAATGTGGTGTGAGGAGTGTTTGGGGTAGGGAAAGAATGTGAATGTGGTGAGAGGAGTGTTGGGTGGGGGTGTTTATAGGAATGTGGTGAGAGGAACGTTGGAATATAGCCGTTGGCCAACGGCTAAAATCCCAACGTTGCATGGCTCGCCAACTGAGTTGGCGAGCGGCCCCTCGAGGAGGGCGCCCCGCCAACTCAGTTGGCGAGATGCTCGCCAACTCAGCACCTCGCCAACTGAGTTGGCGAGTGGTCCCCCCCCCCCCCCCCCGCAATTACTCCAAACTTATCCCTTTTTTTATAAATATATATTATTTTATTACTTTAAATGAAAAAATCCGTATTCGTATTGGATATTTACCGGGTACTGGTACTCCTGAACGCTTATAGTAGAAGTAGAAGTACCAAAAATTAATATTTATTTGTATATTTAATTTTAATTTACGATATTTTGTGGGTACTTTTCGGTACAAGTTATTGGATATATTTCAAAATATAGATTTTGCTATTTTGTTTTAACCTTCAAGGTATATATCCTCTTTGTTCAGTACTCAGATTAACTTAATCTGGTTAACAAGCAATTTCAAGTTTCTTCACCATTTGAGCACTAGATACTACTGCAGAAGAGAGAGACTTATATATTCTCCAAAGCTTCTTTGTCATTCATTTTCTTGCTTTAGTTCCGGCCAAAACCTATGAATCAGATGACCTATGGCTATGGATCAAGTCTAACATCTCTTGTAGCTTGTTATGAACTATTGGTAGTTGAAGTCTAGTTTTATGCTGCAGCGTCTCAACTCTTATATAAAATTTAGACTAAATTACAACTTGGTACCCTCAGCTATGCCAAATGTTCAATTTATATCCATCAACTTTTATAGATACTAACTTAATACTTTCAACTATTTGATCTTTTTTACTACCCTGGAAAAAAAATCCAAAATACCCCTGCCGCTCCTCCCGCATTCCGGCTCCAGCCGCGCCCGCACCCCCGCGACCCCACTCCCTCTTCGGCGAACCCCCCCCCCCCCCCCTTCCCGAACCTCCCCCCCTCCACCCTCTCTCTCTCTCTTACAGCAACAAGCGGCAGTCGGAGGGGCACGGGGGTGGGGACGCGGGCCGGGGGTCGGCCGCGGAGGCACGGAGGTCGGGGGCGCGGGGGCTGGCGCGGGCGGAGCGGGGACGCGGGCAGGGTGTCTCCCGTGGGCGCAGGGGCTGGGGGTCGCTGGTGGGTGCGGGAGCGGCGGAGAAGAGTGGCTCGCCGGAGAGAGGAGGGGGGGGGGGGGGGTGGCTCGCCGTAGAGAGGAGTGTTGGGAACGAAAACGCGGAAACCGTTCCCCAAACCAGAGAGTACCTGCGAGAGAACCGAACAAAACGCACAAACAAAAAAATGCCAAACCCAAATCAAATAATCCACGCAGACACAGAGAATTTTTGACGTGGAAAACCCTTGCGGAAAAAACCACGGGACGATCGGAGTCCAACCCTGAAGAACCTCCACTAATGGAATAAAGAGAATACACCCTCTACAAGCTCTTCTCGATCCAACACGGATCACCACAACACTTAGGAATAGAAAATAGATCACACCACGAAGATAAAAGACAATAAAAAATTACCCAAAATGATCTCCTCCTCCGAAACGGCCTTTAATCCTTTTTTCTTTTTCCCAAAGTTGCAATGACACTCTTGCCTCCTCTTTCCTCTTCCTTGAGATGATATGTTATGTATTATCTATGGAATTAGGGTTAGAAAAACCTAATATATACCCCTTAATCCCGCAGCTAATCCTGGACCGTGGGATACGATCCAACGGTGCATAAAATACCTCTGAAATTTTGTTCAGCCCGCCGACCGAACTCGGACCGACTTCGGTTTGGAGGTTCTGGAACACCACACCGAGTTCGGCCCGACTTCGATTTTGAGGTTCTGGAACACCATATCGAACTCGGATCGGACCGAGTTCGGCCCGAACTCTGTCTCCCCCTATACAGCAGACTGCTCTTTCTTTCCTCCCGAGTTTCTTCGACCTCTCGAATGGCTCTCGTCACCTCCCCGAGCTTCTCTGACCACAGACGACGCTCATCGCACTCTGAGGTGTTCTCCACATAGGTTGGGAACCCCGTCCACTCCCCCTTCACAACTATGTGGAGGGAATCGTCATTCCGACGATCTGCCTACAGTACTCAAACGTTTTCCTTGGAAGAATCTTTGTGAACATATCTGCCTCGTTGTTGTCTGTATGAACCTTCCTAAGCGCAGCTTCCTTCTTTTCAACAGCATCCCGTATCCAATGATACCAGATCTCAATGTGCTTGGACCGACTATGAAATGTCTAGTTCTTCACAAGGTGAATAGCCCTATGACTATCACAAAGCAAATGATACTGCTCCTGCTTTAGCCCAATTTCCTACAACAGCTTCTTCATCTACAACAACTTCTTACAAGCCTCTGTCACCACAATGTACTTTGCCTCTGTCGTCGACAAGGCAACACACTTCTGCAAATACGACTGCCATGATACTGCTCCACCAACAAACATAATCACATAGCCGGAAGTCGATCGCCTCGTGTCTGTATCTCCAACCATATCAGCGTCGGTATACCCAACCAGCTTCGGCTCGTCACCACCAAATAAAAGTCTCCAATCGGCAGTGCCCTGAAGATATCGTAGAATCCACTTGACCCTACTCCAATCTACCCTTCCAGGATTGGAAGTGTACCTGCTAACTGTGTCGACTGCGTGAGCAATGTATGGTCTCGTACATACCATAGCATACATGAGACTTCTCACGGCTGAGGCATATGGAACCCGCTCCATATCTTCATTCTCGTCCTCGGTAGATGGACACTGCTCCTCAGTGAACTTAAAGTGAGCTGCAAGGGGGTTACTCACTTTCTTCGACCTGTCCATCCCGAAATGCTGAAGTACCCGGTGAATGTACTTCTTTTGGGACAAGTGTAGCAGCTTGGACTCTCTCTCTCGGCTGATCTCCATCCCAAGAATAGTCTTTTCTACGCCCAAATCCTTCATAGAGAAGGCCGCGCCCAGTTGGCGCTTCAACTCCACTATCATAGTAGCATTCCGACCCACCAGTAGCATATCATCAACATAGAGCAGTAAAATGATAAAATCATCCTCGGCAAAGTACCTCACAAACACAGTGGTCCGACGTCATCCGTGCATAACCATGCTCCCCCATAAACGACTCGAACTTCCTGTACCACTACCTCGGAGCCTGTTTCAGACCATACAAGTTCTTCCTCAACCGGCAGACCAAATGTGACTTGCCCTTCTCACAAAATCTCTCTGACTGCTCCATGTACAACTCCTCCTCAAGATCACCGTGGAGGAATATTGCCTTCACGTCCATTTGCTTGACCTCCAAGTCGAAACTGGCTGCCAAAGATAGCACCACCCGAATAGATGACTGCTTGATGACTAGCGAAAAGATCTCATCATAATCTACGCATTTCCGCTGACCGTAGCTTTTAACTACCAGCCTCGCTTTGTATCGAGGGTGAGTAGCATCATCTGTCTGCTTCACTCTGAACATCCATCGATTTTTTAAAGCCTTCTTGTCCTTTGGCAACCGCGCGCACCAGATCATAAGTAGAGTTGGTCTCCAAGGAACTCATCTCCTCATGTGCCCCCTGTGTGTTCTCTTCCATATAGTAGAGTCCGGACCTCTTGCTTCCTCTAGCAATCACCATCGAACCTCTGGAAAGCTTACACTGACTTTTCCCGAAGAGACTGCAGAAACTCTAGTCATCCAACCTTCCAACCGATACCAGGTTAAAACGGATATCAGGAACATGACGGACATCTTTGAGAACAAGAATTTTACCCGTCTTTGTCCTCAAATGCACATCTCCAATGGCAACCGCCTTTGACACATCTCCATTGCCCATCTTCAGCACTCCACAATCGCCTGTTGTGTATGTAGCAAATAGTGCCATATTTTGAGATACGTGCGCTGAAGCACCTGAGTCCACCAGCCAAGAGTTGTTATCGCAGGCGAGGTTCATAACTACCTCATCATCTACAATGATCACGTCGCCTCCATGTGTCGAAGCCGCCGTTGTAGTGTTCTCACTTTGCTTTCCCTTGTCGCCCTTCTTCTCTCTCTTCCAAGCGAAACAGTTCCGCTTGATGTGGCCCTTCTTGGCATACTGGTAACACTCTGAGTCCTCGTACCGACCCCTGGACATTTTTCTGCTTTTCTCTGCCACCGCCTGGACCCCTGCTTTTACCCCTTCCGCGACTTTCTTAAATAAGCGCCTCTGAGTTGGATATGGATAAAGTGCCCTGAGAATGTCTCCGCATCTCTTCATTCAGTACCCCGCTCTTGGCAAACTCCAGACTGACCACACCTTCAGGAGCAGAAACGATCATAGACACTCGTACGGTCTTTCATGAGTCTGACAATGTACACATCAGCCATAGTCCCTGAACCTCGTCGTCGAACTTGACTCCCATCGAGGATAGCTGGTCAACCACGCCCTGGAACTCACTCAAGTGATCCGTAGTAGATGTCCCGTCTTTGTACCGCAGACCCATCATCATCCGGATCAGAAATAATTTATTTACCCCTGTTTTTTTCGCATACAAAGATTCCAGCTTATCCCACATCGTCCTCGCGTGCTCAATACTGACATCGTGGTTGTACACGTTCTCGTCAACGAACTGCTTGATGTATCCACACACCTGTATATGCTCAAAATTTTAGTCCTCTTCGAATTTGTCACTGGGCCTCTCGGAAGCAAATACAGGCAGATGCAGCTTCTTGACAAATAGTAGATCCTTCATCTTGCTCCTCCAGTAGTGATAGTTGGTACCATTCAGGTTTATCATGCGCACCGGCTTCGCGTCCATCTCTCCTCCCTGGTTTACCTGTCAACTCCTGACACCCTTAACGTGGCTCTGATACCACTTTGCTGGGAACGAAAGTGCGAAAATCGTTCCCTAAACCAGAGAGTACCTACGAGAGAACCGAGCAAAACACACAAACCAAAAAATGCCAAACCCAAATCAAATAATCCACGCAGACACAGAGAATTTTTGACGTGGAAAACCCTTGCGGAAAAAACCGCGGGACGATCGGAGTCCAACCCTGAAGAACCTCCACTAATGGAATAAAGAGAATACACCCTCTACAAGCTCCTCCCGATCCAACACGGATCACCACAATACTTAGGAATAGAAAATAGATCACACCACGAAGATAGAAGACAATAAAAAATTACCCAAAATGATCTCCTCCTCCGAAACGGCTTTCAATCATTCTTTCTTCTTCCCAAAGTTGCAATGACACTCTTGCCTCCTCTTTCCTCTTCCTTGAGATGATATGTTATATATTCTCTATGGAATTAGGGTTAGAAAAACCTAATATATACCCCATAATCCCGCAGCTAATCCTGGACCGTAGGATACGATCCAACGGTGTATAAAACACCTCTGAAATTTCGTTCAGTCCGCCGACCGAACTCGGACCGACTTCGGTTTGGAGGTTCTGGAACACCACACAAAGTTCGGCCCGACTTCGATTTTGAGGTTCTGGAATACCATACCGAACTCGGATCGAGTTCGAACCGAGTTCGGCCCGAACTTTGTCTCCCCCTGTACAACAGACTACTCATTCTTCCCTCCTGAGTTTCTTCAACCTCTCGAATGGCTCTCGTCACCTCCCCGAACTTCTCTGACCCCAGACGGCGCTCGTCGCACTCCGGAGTGTTCTGTACATAGGTTGGGAACCCCACCCACTCCAACAAGGAGGGGGGGGGGGGGGGGGGGGGAAGAGAGAGAGAGAGAGGGGGGTATATTTGGAAGAAAACAAATTCAGGGGTGCAAGTTGACATCTATCAAAGTTCAAGGTATCAGGTTGAACATTTGGAACAGTCCAAGATATCAAGTTGTAATTTAGCCTAAAATTTATTTCCCTCTTATTCCAGAATTTGGCTCTTTTGATAAGAGAGTCAATAGTATGCCAAAGTTGAAACTTATCTTGATGGTATCATGTTTTGGGATTTTTGTAAATTGTTGCTTTGCTGTTAAGCATATGAAGTAATCTTTCACTTCTTTGCCAAAGATGCTGCTCCTTTTATATATTGAGTACCTATTCTTTGAAAAGAGTGTAAAGTGTAAACCTTCAGTAAATGTTGATAATTTCTTATTCGCAATGGCGGTGTAACCGACTTCTAGCTAAAAGATTCAATATTGGGTTCAATGCTTCAGTAGAGTGTGTACTGTACTATGCGGAAGAAGCTAAAAGATCAAATGCATATTTCAATTTTTTTTTCCTGCATATTAACATTTATTGCTCATCCGTAAAATGAACTTTATAGGCCAATAGTGCATGGAAGGTCTGAGACTTAAAAGTTACAGACATTCTATGTTTCTGATTCTTGTACCCAAGAGCTACATTCATATATTGCTTGTTAGGCAGAGCTGTATCATTGATAATACATTTATGTATCACAAATTACACAAGCTTGTCAGATGCATGGCAGGTTCACTCAGCTGTGTCCCTACTACCTGGATGTGCTGTATCTATGTGTGTCCAAGGAGACGAAAAGGATTATAAAAGGAATGCAAGAACAAAACATGGAAAGCTTTGTTTTCTTGGAAATAAGAAGATGGGTCTCGGTATCTGAACTGTAAATAAGTAGATCAGAAACAAAGAATTCAAAACAGACTCGATTAGTAACTTAAAATGACCACGTTGAGGTATTTCAAAAGACATAATGATAATTATCAGTTTGTGAGAATTAACCACTTTAGATTTGAGCATGACCATTAGCTATTCTTCAGCAATGACAACTCTCTGCAATAGTGTTTGCAAGGTGAAGATTCTAAAACTCTGTCAATGCATTTCCCCTAAAATATCATGCCTTATAGAGTAGAAACAGTACAGAGGCAAACATAAATATGTTATGAAGAGAAATCACTCACTGCCTTCAAACTAATAAATTACAAGTTTTATTGAAATAGGAGGAGCTCAAGTGGAGGTCCCCAACACTTCTGAGATATAGAAACATAACATGGGATGACACATTGCATACTTATTTAGATGGGACAAAGCTGCATGTCCCAGACACAAATATTAGGAAAGGACCTATCTTCTTCTTAATGGCTAACAGCAGCAGCATAGCATATCCAGGCAGCACTCGCAGGTCTCGAAGCAGCAGAAGCAACAACATGCTGCAAACAAACTGTAGAGATGAGACAAAGCATATGTTAGCATCATAATCATCAATGGTTGACGTTGTCGTGGAATCCTCACATCGGTTAGAGCCTTAGAGGTGATGTTCAAACTTCATATCCCAACATCAGATGGTTTAAATAGTTAGGTGAAACATCTATATCATGATGAACCTGAAAAGGACTGGTAATTCATAGTCTAATTATATAGTTGAGGTATGTAGGAAACTTATGCAAATTTTGTTTCCGTGTAGAAATATTAACCAATAAAATGAGATCGGTCAAGAGTTGGTGGAAGGTGGCTTGATGAGCTTGACATTGACCACTACTGATTTTTTTGGTTAACTTTGGGGGTTAGTAAATATGGACTTTTAAATCCAAATCATATCATTCACAATTATGGGTTGGTCAATTGGATTTGATTGAGAAAAATAAAAATATTTGCATTAGTGGAAATAAGTGTATTTGGATTTCTTGAATCCAACATAATCATTATAATCCATACATTCCTAACGTTTATAATAACATAATTGTGGATTCTAAAATATTTCTTACCTCGCCAGCATTTAAAAATATTTTATGATTTTTTTTCTCGTATGTTTTAAAATATTTCTTCCCTCCCGTGTCCTTCCCATCCAAAACCGATTCTTATCATATATCTTCTTCCATCCCATTAGATTTTATTTAGTAAAAGTTATGATATATGCATCATCTTCGTTCTTCTTTTTATTTAGGTTTTTTAGTGAAAAGTGTAGGTATGCATCCTCCATTCCCTTCCCTTTTAAATTTTGTTCAAAATAATAAATAATATAGGATGTCCTATCCTATTGTCCTTCCCCGAACAAGGTTTATATGAATTGAGATTTGGAATATTGTTAATGGTCAATTTCTATTGAGCTTTATGTACTCTTTGTTTTACATGATCTATTCTCGGATACATAATATTTATAAAATTGTGTGCTTGACAAATACAGATTTGAGTAATATAGATATGCGTAGTTGCATAAAAAAAGAGAGTAATGTCCGGATTTCAAATACGAGAAATATGCCACCAACGTTTCACAGCTCCAGTGGGAGCAAAGCAAGCATCCGGCTTAATCGGGAGGGGTTCGAGTCTCGGGAACGTTTAGGGTGTAGGTGTGTGTGAGTAAATAAAAAAATATATACAATGAATATGCCAATGGCATGAAATATGAGCTAACTAGTGTCAAAAGGATTTCAAAATCCAGCCATGGCTGGGATTTCACAATCCAAATGACAATCATCTAATTAGAAAATCCTTCTGAAATAACAGAAATGACGGTCATTTGGATTTTCAAATACAAATTCAGACTGGCTTATAAAATGCAGGTCAAATAATAACACCCCCCCCCCCCTCCCCCACCCCCCTTTAATGAGGATATGTGATTTTAGAGGCAGAAAATTGGTCAAAATATTTAATAAGTACGAATTTGTGTTTGCTGAAATTCAGTGATTGATCTGCCTCGATTGCAACAAATATATATATGCATAGAATTTTAAACTTTAACATTCTCTAACCCTTTCTTATGATTTTGATAAATTGTGTAAAATTCTTGTTACTGAGCAAATACTTGGGACACCAAAGAAAATAAATTTAAGAAAAAAAAAAGTTTGGCTTATGTAGTCAGTATCTGCCATCTGGCTACGTTTTCTTTTAATAGCGCATAAAGCAATTATTCTATAGAATCCTTACCCATGCTATAAATTGTTATTTTCAAAAACTTTTTGTGATATTGCTAGAGGAATCAAGTAAATATTTATAGTGGAAGATCGTGGAATAATTATGACCTTAGAGGAGATTATTATATCCATTCCAACTCAAAAAAGAAAAAAAGAAAAAGATGTTCCTCTTTATTGATAAAAAGTAGACCTTGTCAAAATTTATACAGTGAATTGATATTTCAGTCCTTATTATATGCTAACTATTGCCACATGATCATAGCTATAGCATCCAACTGTCCAGTTATAAGGATTGTTTAAAAGTAAACATAATAGTAATCTATACCAAATCCTTCAGAACATAGTTCAAAGAGCGCCTAGGTAAGATGCTCGGTGCTAAGGGAGGTTGTGCCTCGCTTTTGCTGCAAACAAACAATGACCAACTAATATCATTGACCCTTCCTCCTATCTACGGTTCTAGCGCCACTAAGGGTCTGCTTAGATTGAGGGAAAAAAATAAGCAGAGTTAAGTGAAGGGTAGGGAGAGTCAATACATATAACCTTGCTTGGATTGAGGAAGAGTTAAGTGGGATGTGTTTAATAACTCTTGCTTTGATTGGAGATTTTGAGTGAGAGGAGGATTAATAAAATAGTTACCAAAATACCCTTATTACATATGGTTTTGAGTGGGAGGAGTAATAAGATAAAAGGAGAAAAGACGAAACACCCGGACGGCAGCAAGTTAAAAGCCAGGAAGACTGAAACAGGAGAATGAAAACAAGAAAAATGTAAGAAAAGATCATGATATTTTATAGGACAAATAATAGATATTTATAACTTTAAACAAAACTCCTCACGTAACTTTGTTAATACTCGATTTTGGAGGTTAAAAATGGACCCAAAAAAAACTAAACAAACTCTCATTTAACCTAACCCTCTACGACTCCTCCTCCTAAATCTCCACCCTTTCGTCACTTAACTTTCTCTCATAGTCTTTGTTACAAAGAGAGAACAATTTCGTGATTGAGTACCTATCTTCTTAATTATATACATGTGACTTGTCTGTAATAAGAATCTGAAGATTTTGTATTCCTAGGAATTTATTTTTCATTCATTTCCCCTGAGAAATGAATTCAACATTCGTATACCCATATTTGGTTATATTAGGTTGAAAATATGTAAAAAAAAAAAAAATTAATTTATTTAGTTTTTCATATATAACATTTAATGCTTCTATTACCTAAATTTATATGTCTGGAATAGAAGTTAAAATTTTGAAAGTAAAGTGAGGGCGTTATTGTCTAAACAAAATATTCAAACAACATTTCTCGTAAAGCAAAACTATTTCCAAATAGGACATTTCTCACAACCATGAAAATATGAAATTCCGCATATTTCCTCCTAATTCTCAATCCTACGGATACCAAACAAGAATAAGAAATCTAAAACTAATTCCCAACCCTCGTGGACCAAACACCACCAAAGAACCTACACAGTCTAAGTGCGCTTTTCTTCTCTAAACAAATATAGCTATAGACAACTTAGTAAATTAATGGAGGGAGAGAGTAGTTTACCAAGCATAGAGGCAGCCTTTCTCCTCATGCCTCCTCTGGACATGATCATAGTAGGACATCTCCTGTGCTGAAGGTGCATACATCTCTTCCTTTTTCTCTTCTCTTCTCTTCCCTTGGGGGGTGCGAGTGGATCTCTTTATAGAAACAAGGAGATAAGATGGAGTCCATTCTTCTGACTTTTGAAATTTTCTTCCCAAATGGTTGGTATTTACGAGCAAACCCACGTATTATACCGAACAGATATGCTGTACTATATTTCTGTCACATGTAGGCTTTTTTTTTTTTTCTTTTAATATCGATTGAAACTCACAAATAATAATAAAAAAAATAATACCGCTTGGAACTCACATATGTCCTCATCAACAACACGAGAAGTATGATGCCATCTGTGAATAGTTGGCTGGCTGGTCAATTTTCCATCACTCTAGAATTGGATACTTCTCTTCTGTTGCTGGTCTTGTTATGTAGGTACAAATGCACAAGAATTTGGCCCCACCGTTTTCCCTTTACTTGTCCAACTTGCCCACGCATTTGTTCGGGCTCCTCGGATACCAAGTCCAGGTCCTCAACTTGACTAAAATGTTGAAAATGGAGAAGAGGGAGAGGGGGGGATAAATCACATTTTTGGACCAAATTGTAATTTAAAAAAAGGTTAGTATTTCGGGAGACCTAGTTCCCTTATTCTCCGTTAAGCTCCGCCCCTGATCCTAAACATCCTATTATAGGTGAGTTCTTGGATTCTTGAAGTGGAATCGATGCTTGAGATACTGTGTCCGCTACAGTTCCGAGTATGAATACCATTGCTGGTACGAGCAATATACAGGATTTACTTTTCTTAGAATTTTTTTTTTTGTTCTGACAGTAAGAGAGTTTGGGCATAATGGCCATCTCATATATTAACGTTAGTAGAGCAAGACATTGTCTTGCTAAAGAAACGAGACGGTCAAGACAAAACTAAAATCGCATACAAAAAGGGATTAGTGAATGGAGATCTCGGATCGCGACGATCCGCACCATCAAAGTGCTCCCATGAGGATATTTGTAGCTGAGTTGTGAGACACTTTTCCGAACACTCGCATGCCCACGTGTGACGTTCCGAAAAATGATTACAAAATTTACTGAAAATATCCTCACAATGGTACTGACGTATGTCTCATCGCGATCCGAATTCACACAAAAAGATGTAAACTCATAACAATGCAGTCAAATTGAAAATAAATTTATATACAAATCATAAAAATATAAAAAAATTAGTACAAAATTTTCAAAATATTCCTGACGAAATTTTGGCATCCAATTGCACCGGCGAAATGTTTTCTACCTTCTCATTTTTCCAAACTTGTTTATCTACCGTAAATATACTATTGTAGAGCAAATTTTCTGTAAAAAAAAAAAAAAAAAAAAACTTAGTTTTATGTTTAGGATTCATGATACCAATTCAAAAATAATATTAGACCATATTAGTCAACACTTTTGAGAATAATCATGCTTATCCTTGAAAATCTTAGGTGTTCCTTTCTTTCCAAATATTTCCATTACATTATCTGTAATAAGGATATCCCACAAAATATTAGCATACAAAATTTTACTTGGGCTATATTAATAGCCTCCAGTAGTGAACCTTGAGCCAAATTAAACTTGAAGATACTAATAAAATGAATCCAGATGTGAACGACAAAGTTGCAACTAAGCTATTAGTATAATCTAAACCCCAACATAGTCAATTACATAATAACGAAACAAACCACTAGTATTACAGAACTTTTTTCCTTTCATCAAGTTGATTTTGGTAAGAATTATATCATTTAAAGGAAGTGATCGTAAAGACGAACATGGTTATTCCAAAGAAAAGTGGCATGTGGACAAGGAGTAATATTAGGAAGAGCCAAGTTATATGCAGAATTAGCAGAGAACTGATCTTTGCAGCTGCTCTTCCAGTAATCTTTATCATTCATCATTACTTGACCTAATTGAAACATCAAAGAATAGAGTTTAGGGAAAATATTTGAAAGGGTACCATCTTCGAACAAATTTTGCAATAATTTTTATTTTTGCAAGAAATCAAGTATTTCCAAAAGAAAGAAGACTTTGAATTGCATATAAACTTACACTAAAGATAACAGTACACCAGTAGCAAGACGAGGATCTTTAATCTGCTTCCAGCACCATTTTCGTAGTAGAACGATTTTGAAAAGATGAGCCTGAGTTTTTAGAACTCCATCTTCTTTGCTTCTTAGTCAAAGCCTCCCTAGATCAAGTGGCGAGGAGGTAAGCTTCCGGATGGATAGATTCGATCCCACGTATTATTTCAGGCATGCAAACCATACTAGGGAATAGCCTCTTTTCTTTTTATTTTCAGGAAGTGGGAGCTGGAGCATAGGAGATTTCCCCTTTAAAAGGCTGCCAGAAAGCAAGTAATAATTTCTACTTCTGTACAATGCCAGGGGAGATTGCTGCTAATGCCTTGTATAATTAACCAACATTTTTTTTTACATCCACCCTTCTATTCCCAGAACACGGCAATAGAACATCAGCTTTGGCGACCTATGTTAGTGTTACAACCAATCCCAAAGGAACCGATTGGAAGAAGAGCCTACAGCTCTTGATTACATAGACACAATATATAAAAAAATGGGCTGCTCCAAAAATGCCAGTTCTGCACCTGTAATGTTGGTTTTGACTTCTGGACGACATCAAAGAGCAGCTTCCACTATCGCACTTCTTGTTCTGATTCCACCCCACCTCCTACCCTTCTTTCACTCTGGCGGCGACCTGGGTTAGAACCTGATTCAGAGCCTGCGGTATTCCCCACTTCGGACTTGCAGAGTGGGCACAAAGCATTTATCTTCAGCCATTTATCCACGCATTCCACGTGGAAGAAGTGGGCGCATGGAAGCTCACGGAGATCATCATTGTTTGCATACACCGCCAAGCAGATGCAACAAACCTGCATCAAGAAATACTATGGCGTCACCAAGAGAGATCATATTAGTAACCAGCGATAGACAAATAATTGTAATGAAGGCCTCTCTATAACCTGAGAACTGGACCCTTAATTGTAAAGTTTCTTATATAAGTCGAATGGTTTCGATGCCTACTCTGAATTTTCTATTCTATGTTTCTTATATAATTTCTGGTATCATATGAATACACTTAATACTGTATATGGTTTGTTCACCATGATTATTGTCTTCTCATTTAAGAGTTTTATGCCTCGAAAGATCTCCCAAGCATTGCCCCACTCTTGGCTTGTAGGTTGCTGGCTATTATAGCTAAGAGTTCTATGCCTCGAGAGATCTCCCAAGCATTTCCCCACTGGGCTTGTAGGTTGCTTGCTATTGTAGCTAGAGAAACACTATCGAAGCATAGTTTACATATACAGGTCCAAACATGAAAGCATCATACCAATAATATGCAACACTTATGCAAGAATAATCCAGAGAATATATAAAAATGACACCATCGAATTTCAAGAATCAGAATATAAATAACTACCAGTCTGTAGTTCATAATGGTGAAAAACTACTAAAATCATAATAAATAAGAGCGGCAAATAAGAACATTCCAAAGGAATATGATAACCATCAACATCAAATTGATTCTTCCTGACTACACTGACCCAAAAGACATCGAATTTATATATATATATATATATATATATATATATATATATATATATATATATTGATTTCAAACCAATCCTACCAGACCCATATCTGCTAAGGGAAACAATAGTCCTACATGAGTATGAGCCATAGTACTAGTAGTCTTATTGGATCTGGATTTCAGCTGTTTGACGGGTCCAAACATAATCCATACCATTGACAAACCTAATTAACACTATCACTCGCCCAGACAAGGATAACATGTAAGCGACAATATGCGGTAATTGATATCAGTTTTAAAGATTCAATCGGACGATAAGAATACAAGACCAAAAAACTCACAGCATCTTCAGCAGGGATAGCTCGTTCCTTGTCAGTACCAGCAGCCAAGATACCACCCTCACCTGGGTCATCTAATTCACTCTCTTCTCCATTCACACTTCTCTTTGATTTGAACTTGTACATTGGAAGTGCATTTATTGATTCAGAGGTGGCACCTCTGTTTGGGCCCGTATCCTCTCTGAAGCCCACAATGGAAATAATGCAAGGCAAGCAACAACATATCATTCCGCACAAAATAAAAGGCATGGCATACCCAATACAGCTGAATGTAAGAAACACTATACATAACCTGAGAAGTTTTTAGAACATAAAATAGGTTTAGTGTTGGAATAACATATGAAATATGAAGGTGAAAGTATAAAATGTACTCATGTGAATACCTGTACAAGTTAGGAGCATCAGCAGCAGAAGAGTGCCCACCAAACACCCAAACATTCCCAACAACAAACCACACAGCAAAAAAACAATCCAACGCCACTTTGAGGTGATCAACAAATGCTTTAAGCCTGCAAAGCCAATGACATTTCTAAAAGCAGTCTATTTAAATTTCTAGCAGAAGTTAGGATATAATAAGAAAGATGAAGCTATCGTGACTAGAGGCATAAAAGAATCCAATTAACAAATAGATCCTTATTTGAAGAGTAGGTACATAAGTATTTAAATCCAGTGCAGAGATTCACAATTAGTAAGTGTCCAATGCCAAACAAACTAGAGAAGGGCCTATGCACAGGCAAGATTACTCTTCATAGTTAAGGGAAGTCTTTATCACCGTCAAAGTTCACAAGCAAGTTTCCTTATCTAGCCAACTGAATGGTGAGGAGAGAAGATATCCACGAGAAATATACTTATGCCAATAATTATGCCATCCTTTTCCAAACGAAGAAAAGGAAAGAGAGGGTATGCACTGCCACACTACAGCCAGTAAGAAAGGTTGCTGACCTTCTTAATTTTAGAAATATATACTAAGGGTTTGTCTTCATTTGTTGACAAGAAGTATACTTTGACTAAGCATATAAAACCAAGTTTCTCCATAACTTAATCTCACTTAACCAACAACTATCTTTATGACAAAAAATTCCAGCGTCCGGATTAAATCATGAAGCAACAGTATATACTAATAACATTTATGGTCGCTCCAATAGAATTTTCATCTTGCCTTGCAGTGTACACCAAATGCCAAGATAGGCCAAAGTCACCATTTGGACTAAAATAATATTTCGCATATTTGGGTCAGATGAGCTTGATTAGCCAAGAGAGAATTTTTATGGAAAAGTGAAAAGTGTAGTCTCCGCAAAGATGGTACCTACATTTTATAACAGAGGTATGAATGCTCAGTCAACTAGCAAATAGCTATCCACAAAGATGGTACCTATCTTTGATGGAAATCAATAGAGGAATTAAAAGTACCTGTGCCTTCTACTGCTGAATCAACTATGTGTGTCAATCTTGTGTAGAAAATTCAGTACTCGATATAATCTACTACTCTTTTGATTGCCCAGTCAACTACTGTGTTAGGTGCTGGCTAAATGCTATATGTGCCAGTATAAGTTAACAAGGGAAATTGAGTGGAAGTAGTGCTTTCAAGACGCATACAGTATGGAAGATAAGTGCACAAGTTTAGTGCTTTCAATTTATTTTGATGGAAGCATAGAGAGCTGATAAAAGATAAGCCCCCAAGTTGAGTAATTTCCAGAGGCAAAAGGTGGAGAAGATGGCTACTGCCGGACTCCTACAACCTCTCCCACTACTTTTAGCAGGGAGGTACTCTATGGATTTATGCAGCATCCTTACGTTCCATAGCCAATCCCATTACGAGGGGAGAAGGCTTGGATGGTGATAATGACGATGGTTATGTCTCAATGAATTCCATAGACTGCCCACAGCACAACCAAAAATCTGCATTCATGATGGTGCTCAAAAGCCTGACAGAATGCACTATATTGTCATTAATCGTCCATATACGAGAACATTAAATACACTTGTTAGCTGTGAACTAGTGTGAGTACATGGTGTTCCTTTGTTGATTGTGAATAAGAACTGGTCAAACTCCTCTAAAAGCACAGAGCAGCCTCAAACTCTAGCCCTAGCCTAAGAAGTATGGACACTCCAAAATAGATGGCTTGAAAGTGTTGGACAAGATATGGACACTCCAAAATACCGTAGGGCACCCCAAATTGGCAACCACTTCTGTTTTGGTGTGGCTACTTGCATTGCATACAGATAGGTCCTAGCAATAGTCTTGACTACAAACTTTTTATTCTTTATGGGAATAACCAATAGCACTTAAGAGTTGCATACCAACAGCCCAATTCATCAAGCCTAGTTTCAATTCCATAGTAGCATCCACTTTTGTATTTCAGCAACAGGGTAGTTCAAGCATTGCATGTGTTGTTGACCAGTGTCCTAAAATTCGGCCTAGGCAGCCGTCCGCCGCAACGAAAACCCCCTAGGCGGTCGGCCTAGGCGGAAATCGTCCCTAGGCGGCCCTTTTTTCAATTTTTTTCAATTTTTTTTAATTCTTAGTTGTATTGTGGATATTTGTTTGGGTTTTAAGATAAGATTTGAAATTTAGAGCATTAAAATTTTAAATTTTATATTTCAAAATTCAAAAAAAAAACTAGGCAGCAGCTTTGGCGGCACTCCGCTGCACCGAGACCGCCTAGCGATTTTTAAAACATTGTTGTTGACACTGCCCTTCCATTCTAACCCTCACTATATATCATGTGTACATTGTATATCAGTAACTATCAAACAATCGCCTCAAGACTATTCCTTCTGTAGAATATGATTTAGCAATGTAGTCATTTGAAAATTGCATAGACCAAAGGCCTTCAACTATCTTCATCAATAGATTTTCAGATGCCAAAACTCCATAAGAAATTTATGCTAGTTCAATACTATCATGTATGCCAGCCCCTATTCAACAACATTTATAACTCAAGAAATATCTGTCCTCCCGGTATGAATTCCAGTCACTAACTAGAAAACTCCTGCTGAACTCGAGTGACCCTTGTGGTTACCGGGGAGAGGCATAAGATCCTGGCTGGGTGACGGAAGATCAGTAGAACGAGCCATGAGGGCGTATTATTCCTTCCATTTAAATGGTGGGAGTTGGGGACAGTGGGCCCAAAAGACATGCAGCGCAGCGTGCACAAAGTCCCGAACGTTATGTCGGACATCTCAAAAAAAAAAAAAAAAAAAAAGAAAAAGAAAAAGGAAAAGAAAACCCCTCATGCATGCCAAGCCACCATCAAATACACCTTGATATGCATATCTCCCTCATTGCACACGTCAAATACCCCCACCCTCACCCCCAGCAATTTCCAGTTTTTTATATGCCAGTCATGCGAGGTTCGAAAAAATGGCCCTTACCAATACATATCAAACATTTTGAATAGGGTGTGTACATACCCTGATGCAAAACTTGCTGAGAAAATTAGTTGTATATTCCCGCAATATGATGTATTACACCAAACACAGTAACAAAGTACCCAGAAATTTGATGCTTAGAAGAAGAAGAAAATCCAAGTAAATGGAATTCCCGGCAATATTGAAATTTGTGTGCCAAATGCAACCTTAGAGTCCACAAGTACAATAATAACTTCATTATGATGCATCAAAATGTGCTTGGCACATCAGACTGAAAAGGTTATGATGATTGCTAAAACTGGGTAGTTGACTAATTGTTTATAATTTTATTTCCATATCCTCCATATGCTGTGATTTCTAAAGTTCTCCTCTCATTTTCTTCATCTTAGTTCATTTAGAACCCCTTTATAATAGCCCTCCAATAAATGAAATGATAGCCAAATTGTAAGAAATTTTGTGTTGTAGACGAAACAGCTAAACATCTAAGCTTCATTATCCTACAAAATGAGGTCTCTTCAAATGATTGCCAAAGACATTTTATGTTACAGATGAACAGAGTTACACATTCTAACTTCATTATCATTGCCATCCAATCTTGTGCTCAGGGGCCATCTGTAGAGTGCCACTCAAAAGTCGTGAGGCTCCATAAAAGAATTAACCAGGGCTTACTGGCTAGCTATTTACTGGAGGATAACTCATCCATAAGTAGGTGTGAAGTGCCTGAACTAGAGAGGCCTTGCCTTAAACCTAGGTCCAAAAATGTAAATTAGTAGGTGGGTAGAAATACTTTACCCCATCATTCAGCATCTATGTTTCAACGAAATTTCAGAAGGATTTTTCATAAGGTTCAATTGTCTATTAGTGACCAACTCTTTCCAACAAGTCCAAGGAAATTTTAAGAAGCTTTTGGGTCTCAAATGCCTCACGAACCCACATACACTTCATCCTAAACCTTGTCTTCTCATTTTCTCAATAGATATTATGTGCTCTGCAAACCTGAGAGAAAACTTACACATCCATGATCTGAACTATTGGGTATTTATGAAAAAAATGGAAGTCCATTAGATTTCATCTTAGTGCATCCTTCACTTGCAGCCTGTAGACCTCTTTAAATTTTAAAACTGATGAAGCCTTCTATACAATTTACTCCTCTTGCATCCCTACTTGTACCAGATATGTTGGCAGTATTAAAAATCTAAATTTATTCCTTTCAGAATCCAAGTAAAACCATACTAAAGAAAAGTCCCTTCCCTAATTGCTACCCTAACCCTAATCGATCAGTAATAGTGGCATGCTAGAACATTAAGATATTTGTCAATATACACCGTACAATTAAAGCTCCTAAAGGAAGTAACTCAATCAAATATCTATCAGCACCCAGTATGGTACCAAAATTTTGACATCCAATTATGGCTTAATATACAACCACAACTAATGATATAACAAAAGAAGCCAGTCTTGTGACGTCTAAAATTTGCAAGGTCATGAGCTACTTATCCTACGTCGAAACAGGGTGATTAGCTTCCTATCAACGTCCCCACATAGTTATGGGAAAGTGAGAAATGTTATTTCAATGTCAAATCTATGCCCTATTAATGATGGATGTATGAATTTCAAAGAACAAAACAAAATTGAACTATTAACAGAGTCTAATCTATTTGATGGCTCGTGCCCGCACTTATGACTCATCTTTATATAATATGTCAAATGGGAACAGTTCAATAAATTAAGCACAATGCAAAATACTAGATTTTATAAAGAAAACATAGAATAGAGCAATGATAATTTTTATTGATTGATTACATATCACATTGGAGTTGTACCTTGGACTAGTATTCACCAAATTACGTCCAAAGCGTGAAGTTGTGGGCGTGTTGTTGTGCTCTTGTTCTAGAGCTGGCATTACAGATACAACACTATATGATGCAGGTTCAGGAAGATTGTCTTGGGAAGAACTCCATCGTAAGTGCGATCTATCTTGCTCGGAACCCTGATAATTGCGATGAACATAGCGCCAATAGAGATGTGGAAGGGTAAAAAAACATCCAGCCATATAGCCTACTACCCAAGCAAACAACGGAGCCTGCGGGTGCTCATTTTGTGAAACCGAGAGCACGATGACAGATGCTATTATCTGGCACAAATTGAAGATGAGCTCGATCGAGATCCACAACCCGGAATTCAGAGGGCTTCTTTGACGGCGGCCAGAATCATCACCTCTCATCGAGAAAGAAGCATTCCTAGAAATAGAAGTCTCGGGCGACAAGGAAGACTGATGCTCGACGGGAACGTGGGCGGAATCGTGGCCGCGGGCGTCTCTGTTGGGCTGGGAAGGAGAAGCAGCACCTCCCCTCGCTATGTCGATTACATGGTGATCGGAGCTGGCACTCGCCGGCCGCTCCATCAGCAGCGGGTACCGATCGTTCTGGACCTCAGTCTGTTGCTGCAGGGACGAAGCGACTGCCATTCACGACTGGTCGCTGGATTAAAACAATGTATCATAGAAAAAAAACAATCGTTCCATGTTCCTATCCAAACTGATCAAAACACGAATATATTGTGGACGACTGGACCTGCAGAACGAATAATCACAAATAAATCATAAATTCAAGAAAAAATGATCATAAATTGACAAAACCAGATAATTGTGAGCATAATTACAGAATTGGTCAGTCTTATAATAATCAGCACCAACCGAATTGCATGAAGAAAACCTGCAAAAATAGAAGAAAATGGGGGGGGGGGGGGGGGGGGGGGGGGGGGGGCGGGCGTCGTAATTTCAGCTGAATAATTCTGCACAAATCCACCAGAGTAATATTGAAAATCGGAGTAATTCAGCTGCGATCTCCAAAATTTACAGCGATCGACAAAACCCTAACAATAAATTGGGGGAAATTACCAGAAATTGGTCTTCTTCCGCAATCGCGGGGAAAACTCAGTCGAAGCTTTTGGTCCCTTTTATTAAATACTCCTCCGACGAATAATAAGTTTCTCCTAAAAAGAATTTCGAATAGCCGTTTTCGGAATATACTCGGAATGGAAGAAGGAAAGGATATAGGTGGAATTTTTTACGAGTGACCGGGAAAACTTGTCCCGATAACAAAAGACAAATTCTAATGTCCAATAGTTGCTTAGGATATTCCAAATTTTTTTAAATTTATTTATAAATTTGTTATTTAATTTTTTTATTTGAGAACAGTCCAAATTATCATATAAAAATTAATGACTTTTATTTTTATTACAGTCCTAAATAATTAGGACCGTAAAAAACAATAACTTTGTGATAGTCCTTAATAATTGGGACTGTAAAAGCCAACTCTGTGTGTGCTCGGCCCAAGGACTTGTGTCCGGGGATTTAGTTTCAAGTTAAAGCGTGTGGAATAAACTTCATTTTTTAAGTGCGTCTTATTGTATGTAGATGTAGATATATATTAGTGAGTGCGTTTGATTGTATTGTAAGTAAAAAATATGTAATTAATTTTGCAGATTTTTTTTTTTATAAAAATTTTATGAAATTTTGAAAAAAAAATTATGAAAAACTTAATTTGATGTTTGATTACCATTATTTTTCACGAAAAATATTATTTTTCATGAAAAATAATATTTTCCTATGGGTTGAACAATTTTATTTTCCACCATTTGGGAAAAAATATGGAAAATAATTCCATAAAAAATATAAGCTATCAAACACTACAAATGGTGAATATTTTGTGATAAAAATATTTTTCATGGAAAAAAATTCAATCAAACGCATCCTAATTTCAGATCAGATTGGAAGATCAGAGAACAAATGTAAATATTAGAAGGTCCGAGGTTAATGGTAACATAAAGCTGCACAATATATAGCAACTGAGAAAAATAATAATAATTAATATGAGCCTATGGCCCGTATTTCGTTTACCTCGTATTTCGTTTACCCTTAATAATATATAAAACTAAATTTGGATTAATATTGTGACTTTTTCATTAAGGGGATAATAGGAATAGCTTTTCACATATGTGTTGGTGTTATTTCCTTTAGACTAGTAAAAATAGTCCCACATTGGCTACACCACCAAGTGGGTATCTCAATATAATACTTTGTATGAGTTGATGTGTGCACATGAGGTGTGGTGGGGCATATGGGTGCCATGTGGAAGTATTTTTCTAGGAGAAAAAATGATTAACTCCTCAATGAAAGTATGTAACACCATATTTTTTTTAAATTTTTTTAAAAATGAATTTTCTGGATTTTTCGGTAATTTTTAATTAATTATTAAAAATTGTCCTTCAGGTATTAATATTTTTATGTATTAAATTAAGTATTAAAATATTACAAAAATTATATTTTTGGGTGTATTATTAATTATTGGATGTTGTGTAATTTTTCTGGAATTTATTGGGCTCAAAAACTATTTTTAAATAGCTAAAAACCAGGGTTTTAATTGAACCAGACTCGAACTGGACTGAACCGGACCAACCCAACCCAGCTAAACCGAACCCAACCCTAAACCTAACGGGTCGGGTCCTACCCAACCCGACCCGACCCGACCCGCTAGCCCGATTCCCCGCTCCCCCCTCCCTCCACGATCCCCCGAATCCTCCCGCTCCGCGGCCACGAACCGCCCCCGCTTCTGCCCCCTCCGCCGGCACGCCCCACGACCCCCGACTCGGCCGCGGCCTCCCCGCCTCTCCCTCTTCCTCTCCCTCTCCCTCTCCCCTTCCCTATTTAAGACCCCCCCCGAGCCCTAAAACCATAGCCACCGCCATCACCATCACCGCCGGCCCACCCCGACGTCTCCGCCGGCCCACCCCGACGCCCTCGCCGACGTCCCCGCCCGCCGTCGACCCACCAAGCAGCACAACAACCGCCGCAGCCTCAGCAACCGCCGCCGCCGTGCCGCGCCGCGTTCCTTCACATCAGTGAGGTACCCCTGTTCTAGCTCTCGTATCTCCATGTACATTGTACCATTTTCTTTTCTGTCGAATCCTGTGCGAAGATCGCGTGACCCTCTCGAAATTCGTACAACTCGTTCGGGGTATCACGTCCTGTATCGGTCGCAAACCGCGACGCAAAATTAGGAAAACAAATCCCAATTTCTGAAAATCAAAAATTTCTCCGAACTCTCCATTTCGCGACCGTTTTGCGACCAACCTGTTAAATGTTTTCAAAATCCACTTGAACAGTAATTTAGACCATATGATCAAGTTTTAAAATCCTATTTTGTTCAATTTATTGAGGTGTAATTTGCATGTTATTCGCGGGTAAAAATGACCAAAAACTTGGTTATTTAAAATCTATTTTTTTCGAAACTGGGTGCGCTCCGCTAAACGAGATGACTTGGTCATGTGCGAACTTTACCGAAAGGTGCGCGCCGTCGATACGGACGTGTGAGATTTCACGGAAGTTGATTTGGATGTGCGTGCACACCGGAATCAACGAGTATCCGTCGACAACGCCCCGTATCGGCCCTATTCTGAAACTCGTTGTAACTTCGTGTGTGCTCGTTGTTTCGAAACGAAACTTATGTCATTGGATTCGTAGCATTTTTCTGGTCTTGTGACCCAAGTTTGGTTCGATTCTGAGAACGTTGACAAAATCTCATATCGTGGGCCCCACGGCTCTACTTGACGGACGATTTTGTGATCGGCTCATCGGAATCCAGTTCTGGACATTCCGTTGGGTTCGTATCATTGTTCTGAACTTATAGACACTAATTTTGACAAATTTGGAGAACATCGTCTCTAGCATATTTTTCGGTACGAAGTGGGCCACATGTGGACCCCACTTTGACCAGAAACTGTCAATTTTGCCCCTGTGTCCAAATTGGACTTATGGACAGGCAATTCTAGCTATTTGATATCTTCTGAGCATGATTGTAATATTTGTTTCAGCATCCAGAGGCGTTCCTGAAGATTTTGCTGTTACCGGAGTAACTGTTGGAATCCAAACTCCAAGCAAGTGTACCTTGCCAATCTTGCAGTACTTGCTACATAATATTCTCTTAATTTATTTATATGATGTATCTGTTCAACCTAGGACCGTGTGACATTGCTTAGCGTCCGAATAATATTTGGGTGTCAACGCCATACGCGGAGTCGTGTAACTTCACTAGAGACTGATATCGCGACCATATATATATCTTCGTGCTTGCATTATCAAGTACGTCATGCCATAGGACACTTGATAGTGTTCATGAGACATAATCTTCCTGAGATATTCATGGTGATTCTGTATAGGCTACATGATTCGTGACATAGATATTACATATGTATAGCTATCATTATGACTTGCTGCATCAGTTAGAGGTCTTGATCTTGCGTGACATGGACATGAGACGTCATGGACATGAGACGTGTGATTACATTGGGTGGAAAGAGACACACAGGCAACAGGTTGATTATATTATTACGGTGCCGTAGCCACGCCGATCTAGGCTCCTACATGATATCACTGCTACCAGCTCCCCGACACAAAGCTTGTAGTTGTGTCAGCCTGAGTTCTAGTGATGCTCTCACTTGCATATCACATAGCTGGTTACATAGTTTACCCTATTATTATTGTTTCATTTATTATTGCACTGCATTCATTCTGGCTTGAGTTATTCTTGTACCTTGCTATGTCCCCTGAGGACCTGGATCCGGATTATGTCCCCAGGTGTAGCAGATGAGATCTACCCCGAGGTATACGAGACATGAGCTGACATTGGAGCAGTACCATCACCAGAGGACAAGGTGATCGCCGAGGATTTCTCCTGAAAAAGCTTTATCTATACTCAGTTATTTTTGTTATTTTCTGTTTATTGAATTGATGTATCAAACTCATTATCGGGTTGTTCCCCGAGATATGTTTTATTGAGACTTAATATTACTTTATATTTCATATTGATTGTATTTATTTCTGTGGATGAGATTAGTATCATAGACCTTTATAGTTGTTTTACAGCTTAAGTACACACTGATGGGTCCATTAAATTGGGTTTGCCCATTTGGAGTGTGCTGCTGGCCATTGCCACGTGTCTAGTCCCTCGGTATTTTAGGACTATGGCGTGATATGGTTTTTGTGGTGGCCCATGCAGGTTTGCGACTAAAATATTTTAGTTTCAACTTGCTTGAATTGTTATAGGATCGAATAATGCAAGCACTATCAAGTGTTCTTGATTTCTATATCAAGGCAGTTATAGGATCTCATCCACTTGCTTGAATTGTTCTTGATTTCTATATCGGATTTGAATTAGTTTCTTGACTTGCATCCTGCCTTGATTTCTTTGTGTGCGTCTTATAGTTTATTTTGGATGCAGAGTAATGGATCCACCAGCAAGAGACGAGACTCCTGTAGGAATACCATAAGGTGTTATGGTTACCCACAAAGAAGAAATGACAACAGTGGATGGAGGTCAAACAACACAACAAAGCAGTCAAGCAAATCAGCATGCTTCTAGATTTCGGCGAGATGACATTCCACCTCCGTCGTAGTTTACTCCACCAATTCCCATATTTCCACAATGACAGCCTATGTACGGACATCAGATGTTCCAAATAATCTACGCAATGATGCAAGCCCAACAGCAGATTCAACAAGAGGCTCTGCGTCACGAGACGGAGAACTTGAGGAATAGTCTAATAATCGCACTGGAGCAGGCAAACCTACCAGCACGACGGCCATCGATGGGTTCTATTACCGATTTTTGCCAACTGAAGCCCCACACCTTTTCAGGCAAGGAGGAGCCTACTGAAGTTCATGAGTGGCTCACAAATACTCAACATCAGTTAGAAGCAGCTGAGCTTCCAAGGGAACGTTGGATGACTGTCGTCCGGATGCAGTTGACGGACAATGCACATCACTGGTGGCTATCTAAGGAGACACGGCTCGGACCAGACCGAGTCACTTGAGAAGAATTCTCTAGACTCTTTCAGGAGATGTACATTCCATCTATTGCTCGATCGAAAACTTTGGGATAAGTTCAATTGCCTCACTCAAGACAATATGACAGTGGAAGAATACAATGTTGAGTTCATTCGTCTGAGTCACTTTATCCCAACCCTGATCCCGAAAGAAGAAGAGAAGGCTGAGAAGTTCTTCGACGGGCTAAACTTCGATCTACAAAGACTGATCGGATCTGTTGTACCTACTTCTTACTCGGACGTCCTTGCTGCAGCCCGACGCATGAAGCGTGTCACCAGGAGAGAGTCCAGCCTGAAGCGGCCTTTCACATCAGCACCAGCCAGAGCACCACAGGAAGAAGCTGCAAAGGGATCTCACATGCACCAGCCACCCAGAACATCTTCGCAGGCACTGCCTATCTGTCAATATTGTGGCAAGCGAAGCCATATTGAGAACGAGTGCAGACACAAAATATGATTATGTTTAATTTACGGATCCAACCAACATTTAGCCAAGGAATGCCCTGAGCGTCGAGAGAAAGCAACAATGGTAAACCGACAAGCTTTACCAGCACCGAGGCCAGCCTATCCAGCATTGGAAGCACCACAGATGGGAGTTGAAGGAGTCATACCACCAGCTCCAGGAGGGTATCAGCCAAGGCCACCTTTGGCAACCCAGGCAGCACTTTTTTAGCAAGCCCAGCAACAGCAGCAGACACCGCCACAAGGACGCGGACAAGCTTTTGCGATGACAATGGCGGACACACAGACTCGAGGATTAGCTAATATGCGTAAGATTTAAGCTATCTATTCCTAGTGATGCTTTAGCACGTGCCTGTTAGATCATTTCTTTAGCATTAAACCTTATATTTTGAATTTGTTAGTACATGATACCCAAGCTGCAGATTTTTGCTCTATCCAGATTTCTTTACTCTTGAATTACTTATCCAGGAAAATATTTTTTCTATGTGTTCTACTTGATCCTCACCCCTTTTTCTTCAATTTTTCTCGATCATGATTCTTTCTTGTGTCATGCTTTCAAACATGTTTTGCAACCGCATCATTTCTTCTGACCGATTATATTTTATTTTCTTTTAAGGTGGGTAGATTGTAACACCCTATTTTTTTAAATTTTTTTAAAAATAAATTTTCTGGATTTCCGATAATTTTATTTAATTATTAAAAATTGTTCTTCAGGGATTAATATTTTTATGTATTAAATTAAGTATTAAAATATTATAAAAATTATATTTTTGGGTGTATTATTAATTATTGGATGTTGTGTAATTTTTTGGAATTTATTGGACTAAAAACTATTTTTAAATAGCTAAAAACCAGGGTTTTAAATGAACCAGACTCGAACTGGACTGAACCGGGTTGAACCGGACTGAACCGGACCAACCCAACCCAACCCAGCTAAACCGAACCCAACCCTAAACCTAACGGGTTAGGTCCTACCCAACCCGACCCGACCCGCTAGCCCGATTCCCCGCTCCCCCTCTCCCCCCACGAACCGCCCCCGCTTCCTCCCCCTCCGCCGGTGCGCCCCACGACCCCTGACTCTGCCGCGGCCTCCCCGCTCCCCGCCTCTCCCTCTCCCCTTCCCTATTTAAGACCCCCCCGAGCCCTAAAACCACCGCCACCGCCATCACCATCACCGCCGGCCCACCTCGACGTCCCCGATGTCTCCGTCGGCCCACCCTGACGCCCTCGCCGACGTCCCCGCCCGCCGTCGACCCACCGAGCAGCACAACAGCCGCCGCAGCCTCAGCAACCGCCGTCGTGCCCCGCCGCGCCGCGTTCCTTCACATTAGTGAGGTACTCCTCTTCTAGCTCTTGTATCTTCATGTACATTGTACAGTTTTCTATTATGTCGAATCTTGTGAGAAGACCGCGTGACCCTTTCGAAACCCGTGCGACTCGTTCGGGGTATCGCGTCCTATGTCGGTCGTAAACCGCGACGCAAAATTAGGAAAATAAATCCTAATTTCTGAAAATCAAAAATTTCTCCGAACTCCCCAGTACGCGTCCGTTTTGCGACCAACCTGTTAAATATTTTCAAAATACACTTGAACAATAATTTAGACCATATGACCAAGTTTTAAAACTCTATTTTTGTTTAATTTATTGAGGTATAATTTGCATGTTATTCGCGGATGAAAATGACCAAAAACTTGTTTATTTAAAACCCATTTTTTCTCGGAACTGGGTGCGCCCCACTAAACGAGGCGACTTTGTCGTGTGTGAACTTTGCCGAAAGGTGCGCTCCGTTGAGACGGACGTATAGGATTTCACGGAAGCTGATTTAGATGTGCGTGCAGACCGGAATCAACGCGTATCCGTCGACAATGCCCCGTATCGGCCATGTTCTGAAACTCGTTTAAACTTGCGCCATTGGATTCGTAGCATTTTTCTGGTCCTGTGACCCAAGTTTGGTTCAATTCTGAGAATGTTGACAAAATTCCGTATCATGGGCCCCACGGCTCTACTTGACGGGCAATTTTGTGATCGGCTCATCTGAATCCAGTTCTGAATATTCCGTTGGGTTCATATCGTCGTTCTGGACTTGTAGACACTAATTTTGACGAATTTGGAGAATATTATCTCTGACATATTTTTTGGTACGAAGTGGGCCACTTGTGGACCCCGTTTTGATCCGAAACTGTCAATTTTGCCCCTGTGTCCAAATTGGACTTATGAATAGGTTATTCTAGATATTTGATGTCTTATGAGCATGATGGTAATGTTTGTTTCAGCATCCAGAGGTGTTCCTAAAGATTTTGTTGTTACCGGAGCAACTGTTGGAATCCAAACCCCAGGCAAGTGTACCTTGCCAATCTTGCAGTACTTGCTACATAATATTCTCTTAATTTATTTATATTATGTATCTTTTCAACCTAGGACCGTGTGACATTGCTTAGCATCCGAATAATATTTGGGTGTCAACGCCATACGCGGAGTCGTGTAACGTCACTAGATACTGATATCGCGACCCTATATATATCTTCGTGCTTGCATTATCAAGTACGTCATGCCATAGGATACTTGACACTGTTTATAAGATAGAATCTTCCTGAGATATTCATGGTGATTCTGTATAGGCTACAGGATTCGTGACATAGATATTACATATACATAGCTATCATTATGACTTGCTGCATCAGTTAGAGGTCTTGATCTTGCGTGACATAGACATGAGACGTCGTAGACATGAGACGTGTGATTACATTGGGTGGAAAGAGATACACAGGCTACAGGTTGATTATATTATTACGGTGCTGTAGCCACGCCGAGCTAGGCTCCTACATGATATCACTGCTACCCGGCTCCCCGACACAGAGCTTATAGTTGTCTCAGCCTGAGTTCTAGTGATGCTCTCACTTGCATATCACATAGCTGGTTATATAGTTTACCATATTATTATTTTTTTATTTATTATTGCACTGCATTTATTCTGGCTTGAGTTATTCTTGTATCTTGCTTCCCCTGAGGACCTAGATCCGGATTATGTCCCCAGGTGTAGCAGAGGAGATCTACCCCGAGGTATACGGGACAGGAGCTGACATTGAAGCAATACCATCACCAGAGGACGAGGTGATCGCCGAGGATTTCTCCTGAGTATCTGCTTTATCTATACTCAGTTATTTTTGTTATTTCCTGTTTATTGAATTGATGTATCAAACTCATTATCGGGTTGTTCCCTGAGATATGTTTCATTGAGACTTGATGTTGCTTTATATTTCATATTGATTGTATTTATTTCTGTGGATGAGATTAGTATAATAGACCTTTATAGTTGTTTTACAGCTTAAGTACACCCTGATGGGCCCATTAAATTGGGTTTGCCCATTTGGAGTGTGATGCTGGCCATTGCCACGTGTCTGGTCCCTCGGTATTTTGTGACTGAGACGTGACAAAGTATTTATGCTTTTTTGTCATTCTCTTGGAATTATTTCCATAGGCGACTCGAACTCGGGCTCAAGGGCGCAAAGTGGCGCACTTAGCACGTCAGCATCGGCACAAGCGCTTTGTGCGCATTTGATGCGCTCTAATGTGCGGCCGCATGCGTGCATGGGCGGGTTGTATGCGTGGTCGCATGGGCGGTTGCAGGTGCTTGTGCGTATTTGATGCGCTCTAATGGGCGGGTCTCATGCGCGGTCGCATGGGTAGTCGCATGGACGGTCGCATGGGCAGGCCGCATGGACAAGCTGCATGGCTTGTCGCATGGGCTGCTGCATGGGCTGTCGCATGCGTTACGGCTTGCGCTGACGCATGCGTGTGGCCACATGCGCGGTTGCATGGGCGGATTGCATGTGCGGTCGCTGTCACTACCCAATTCTAGAAAATATGATTTTATTTTAATTTTAATTTGGTAAATTGTGTATTGATCATAAATAATTATATTTATATTTAATTAGTTGATTGTATTATTTTTATTAGTTGTTTTAGGATTTTGGCTAGTTTGGACCCATGTCAGACTCTAGTGGACCCATGTCAGACACAACCAACACCCTTGTCAGACTTATTTATTGGTTTAGAATAGCTATTATATTTTTATTAGTTAATTGGAGTGTTTTAGATTAGTTAGAATAGTTTTAGAAAATCCTAAACCGAAACCCTAGTTGGATGACTTAATGGAGGATATTTTAGTCATTGTGTTATGTTGCAAACCCTAACCCTTGCATTCCTATACATGGCCGAACACCCCCTCCCTTTCTTTTCATTCTTCTTCTCCATTTTCACTCCCCATTCTCTTTCTTCTTTCCTTCTTCCAATTTCTTCTCCCAAGTTCCAAGTAAGTTCTTCACTTCCCTTTTCCTTCACTTACTTCATTTGTTTTTCTCTTTGATGTAAACCCTAACCCTTCACTTTCCCCTAACCTAGGTGTGTAGAGCCTAGACTTGGTGTAGAGGCTTGGCTTGGAGGCTTGGAGGCTTGAGAGTGGTGATTTCTAGATTTTGGAGACTTTGGCCTTGGGATTCCAACTCCCAAGAGGTAAACCCTAACTTTTCTCTTAGTGATTGCCTTAATATAGTGTAATTAATAGTTTAGAACCTTCCTAGACCTTAGGGATACCCATGGGAGGAAGTTAGAGCTTGTTTGGTTGTATTTGGAGACTTTGACATTAGGTTTTATGTCAATTTTGGATAAAATCCGAGATTGGTCCAATTTTGGGTGATGTCCTAGGTTAGACGGACTTAGGTAAACATGCTTGGGTGTCTTAAGGGTAAGTACGTGTCCCCGTTCGGACACGTGAGGTCGTGTCACGGAGATTTAGGCGTTTTGGGCGTTTTGGGATTTTTTTGTCGCCGTGGGTTCCACATGCATGTGGGATTTTGCTACGGACCTAGAATCAGAGAGTTAGTATTTTTTTGAAATTTTAGACATCGATTAGAACTCGTGGGTAAATTTTAGGTCAATTTCGAGTAGGTTTGGTATGCGTTTCACGAGGTATCGTGAGCCGCACACCAAGTGTTTGTCGAAATAACCAAATGGCCATTTTGACTTGGTTTCTAGGTTTCGGGCTTGTGCGTGGGTTGGTTTAGCTTCAGAGAGTGTATACTAGGGTTTTCGAGTTATATTATATATATATATATATATATATATATATATATATAGGGGTGGTTGTGTGTGTGTTTGAGAGTGTTGTATGTTGTGTGTTTGTGTGCGAGTGTGTGGTTATTTATATATATATATATATATATATATATATATATATATATATATATATATATACATAGGTATATGTATACATAGGTATATGTATATATATATGTATAGATATATATAAGTGTATATATGTATATATGTTTGTGTGTGTGTGTATATATATATATATATATATATATATATACATGTATGTGTGTGTGTATGTATATATATATGTTAGTGTGTTTATATATATATATATATATATATATATATATATATGGGTGGTTGTGTGTGTGTGTGTGTGTGTGTGTGTGTGTAAGTGTGGTTATATATATATATGTGTGTGTGTGTACCTATATATGTGTATAAGAGTATATATATGTGTTTGTGTGTGTGTGTATATATATATATATATATATATATATATATATATATATATATATATATATATATGTATGTATGTGTGTGTGTGTGTGTGTGTGTGTGTGTGTGTGTGTGTGTAGTGCGTGGGAGTGTCGAGGTGTGTGTGTGAGTGAGTATAGAAGGGGGGCAGCAGCTAATAGAGCTGCAGCAGCAGCAGCATAGGGCAGCAGTGGCAGCAGCATAGCTGCAGCAGCAGAAAGGGCTAGCAGCAGCGGCAGCTTTAGGCATCAACAACAGTAGCATTAGGAGCATCAGCAACAATAGTAGTAGGTAGTAGTAGCAGTAGAGTTTAGAGAGAGAGAGCTATATATATATATATATATATATATATATATATATATATATATATATATATATGTATAAATAAGTTTGTGTAGGTAGATATATATGTAGATATATGTATGTATGGTTATATATATAGATATGTAGGTAGATATGTATATGTGCTTAGATATATATATTTTTGCCTATATATATATATATATATATATATATATATATATATATATATATATATATATATATATATATATATATATATATATATATATATATATATATATATATATATATAGTTAGTTAGTTAGTTAGTTAGTTAGATAGTTAGTGTTAGATAGGGGTTAGATAGTTATCTCGATACCTTGAGATATCAAGGTATTGAAGGTAACTTGGGATACTCAAGGTATGGGTATCAGGGCAAGGTTTTGGGCATTTGCCTAGGTTTGATATTAGAGTTGCTTATATATATATATATATATATATATATATATATATATATATATATATATATATATGCATTAGTGGGTATATGCGGTGTATATAACTTAGGTTGAGGTATCGGATACCGAGGGTATCCCGGTATCTCAAGGAGGCGAGTTTGAGGGTTTACTAGCTTAATGAGCTAGTTTTGACCTAAAATTTTTGGGGCACCCTAGTTTGACCTAGAGTTGACCGTAATTGTCCTGGTTGACCGCCAAAGTCAATGTTTGACCTAGTTTTGACCCAGAGTTGACTTTTTGGACCCCGGGTTGATTTTTTGACCCAGATTTTACCGGTTTGACCCGTTCGACCTAGAACAACCCTAGAAGCTTGTTTTTAGTTATTTTATATCAGTTTAACTCTTTAGAATCCTGTTTAACCTTGTTTTTCATAATAAGTCCTTGCGACGCCAGTCCGGATCTCGATCCTCACCAGTTGCTCAGGACGTCAGGCGAGTACTTACCTCTGATTGTTTTTATTTCATGATAGCGTATATATCACCTGTTCTAGAACTGCAATACTTAATTCTGACACATTGTTTTATGAGCTGATACTAGTTGGATCCCTTCATTAGATGTTATCCCCCTTACCGTGTTCAGCGGGTATGGACTTTCCTTTAAGATATTTCTTTTCATTATCAGGTCAATGTGATCAGGAAGATGACTGTGCTGGATGTAATGAGAAGACTACTGCAGGCAATATTGTTTTGCTTATTTTAATATCTCTTTTTATGAATACTCACTATTTACTAATATTTAGTTGGTATTTTGCAGACAAAAAATATCATGGTCTCATCGTATGCTCGCACAAAAGAAGCAAGCCAAGACAGGTATATTTCAATCTTGAATATCATTCAAGGAGAAGTAGACCCTACCCAGGTAATATTTTGTTGAAAAGAATTTAGTTGATGCATCATCTTTTCACATGGTATGCAAGTACCAACAATGCTATGTAGTAATTATTTTCTAGTAACTCCGCAATTATCAGAAACTGGTATCTACTATCTAGTAATAACTTTCCATTAACTTCCTCAGTCAGCTTTTTTGAATAAGCATCAACACTTACGCTTTTTGGTATTTCCTTAAAGGGGTGAATTTACTATTTTAATCAGATCTCCACTAAGTGAGTATAGCAGAAACTTCATTCTGACAATGAAAACTAGGAGGTAGCTCTAGCAAGTTGAAGACATCAAGCTCAGGCTCAATTTAAAGTCTTTACAAGAAGGAAGAAGGCCATTCAGTTTTTGATTTAGCATAGTTGGGTTTATTTGTAGTGGGTTTGCTTCAAATCACAATTCCTAACTTTACCCAATGTTATATTAGGAATCAATTCACGTGGATTCAAGTTTCCTTGTTTGATAATTTGATCACACACCATATTTGGATTAAGAATCTTATTAAATTTAGAAAGCAATTGACTCACTAGTATGTAAGGTTGAGTTAATTTTTAGTAGTTCTATTTGGCATGTAACCCTCAGTTAGATCTTATTAAAGGACCAAAGCCTTTTCTGTAAGCATGTTAGTTGACGAAAGAAAATTTTGAGAGTTCTCTTCTCTTTATTGTTTGATGCACTTGGATTTGCATGGAGAACCCTAGAGTTGCTGTAAAACTATCCTATTCTTCTTATTCTATCTTCCTAATCTCCTCAACCAATTTTCTAGTAACAATTCCCATAAACCACCCAATCACCTCCTTATTTATTTATTTCACTTACTTGACTTGTTCATAAATCTCATCAACTGGCCCCTTCTGTCAGTCCTTTTCTTCAATATTTTTGTTCAGCCTGCCTGTGTTCGTTTGAATATGGTATTTACGATCTAGACTTTTGACGTCTGTGTTTTTAATTCGTAACTAGGTATATGAAAGCTTGCAGAGAATACGTGAAAAGAATCTTGTTAATTTTATTGAGTGGGGACCTACTAGCATTCAGGTTATTTGGATAATCCATCATTTAATTATTTGATTACGTCAAAACTGTTTTAGTGTTGTTTATATTTTATACTGAGTGCCTAATGGGTCCAATTGCAGGTTGCCTTATCGAGAAGTCTCCATATGTTCAGACTACTCATAGAGTAAGCCTACTCTAGTGATATTTACATATTAAAGAAGATTAAATTGCTCTTTGTCTCTCTCTATCCCTCTCCTCAAAATACGCACACATACTACTAAGAACCATAGTGCTTGATGACTGGTTTTAATATTGATATAAAATGAACTTTTATGATTTTTCTATTCCTATTAGGCTTATGTGTTGGAGAATCCCGTGATTCTCTCTTCTCTTGTTACTAGTCATTATTAAAGAAGTTCATCTTGTTATTAGTCATTATTAGAGAAAATTTTCTGTTTTTATTTAGTTTTCTTTTTCCTTAAGGTTCTCCTTGATTCAAGGATAGACATTGATTGTACTTCTTCTATTTAAACCAGCCTTGGGGCTGAAGAATAAAATATGAAGCATTCACCACTTGTTTTCTAATATGGTATCAGAGCCAAGTTTTCTAACATAGGGTTTGTAAGGTTGTTTTCCCTAAGCCCGTTTCTCCAACTCGGTTAGGCTCTCAATGGCCGATTCCAATAGATGACTGCAAGCCCTTACCGGCTCAACAAACAACGATGACTCCTCCACAATAGAAGGCGGAGCGGGCGATGGTGGTGGTGGGTCGCGATGCTGGCACTGGCGGAGGTACTAGTCGTAACACTGGTGGAGGCGATGGTCGCGGTACTGGCACTGGCGGAGGTGCTGATCGTGGCACTGGCGGAGGTGCTGGTCGCGGTAATGGCCGTGGTGATGGTGGCGACAATGGAGATAGAAGTTCTTTCGGAGACAGCAACTTCAACACAGATTTCGGGAGGGATCCTCAAACTCCCTCAAGGTCAATATTCCTAAGATAAATTAAAAAATTATAATGAAAAGGGCCCAAACCGTTCATTTTGTATTGGAAGGCAAAAGAAAGCTTAGTTTTTTTACGGGAGCAATAGCAGAACCGACAATAGAAGACCCTTTTTCAAATAATGGAAGTTTGAAAACTCCTTGATTATTGTCTGGTTAGTGAGCTCTATAAAAATTGCAATAGGCAAGCCGTATATATTTTTACCTTCTACAAAAGCAGTGTGGGAAGCTGTCAAAGAAACATACTCTGATATCCATAAATCCTCCCAGATCTTTTGCTTAAAGTCAAAGTCGTGGCATGCTAAACAAGAAGACAGGAATGTAACTACTTATTATAACGAGATGTTGACTCTATGGCAAGAGTTGGATCTCTGTTACGATGACAGTTGGAGGTGTACAGAAGATAGTGTTCTGTTCCTCAAGAGGCAAAAGAATGATTGTGTCTTTATATTTCTTGCTGGGTTGAATAAAGACCTTGATGTAGTAAGAGGCCAGATTTTGGAGAAGATACCACTGTCAACTCTTCGTGAAACTTTTTCATAAATAAGAAGGGAGGAGGCACAACAAGGAATCGTGATGGGTAAGGCACCTCAAAGTTCAGAATCTGAAGGCTCACCTCTGGCAACTAGATACTTCAACGAAAGTAAAAAAGTCGGACAAACCTTGGTGTGATCACTGCAAACGCGTAGGCATACACGTGAAACATGTTGGAAGTTCCATGGCAAGACTCTGAACTGGAAGAAGAAAGGTGATAATGAGGGTCGTGCATTCCAGGTGTAAATCCCCTCAATTAATTCTATAGATAGTCAGGTTTGATTTTGAAAATTTTTGGATTAGCAGCAGATGTTGAGGTTTAGAGTAGCGTTGACAGTTATTTTATTTTATTTAATTAAAACCCCTGGCGCACCCTACCGTTGCTATTTTATTCGAAGCCCAATATCAGCCCATAAATTCTATTGGACTATTGTACTTCTGACTTGACTCGCCAATTTAGGCACTGGACTTTTCTGTCACACAAAAATCAATTTCGTTGTGCTCTAAATTAATTGCATAATTTTTCGTAACCGTAATCCATATTTAATACCGTTGGACTTTTCTGTCACACAAAAACCCCTAGCGCACCTGTGTCGTTACTCTCAATTTTGATATACCAACTTAACCCATTGAGCCGGACCAACTAAAGGGTCCAAGACTGACTCCAAGCCCCCACCATTTTTGACCTTTGTGTCATTTTCGAATTTTGATCCCAAGTGCCCCCATTTAATTTAAAAGTGCGGGATACTTTAATTCTATTTTTAATCGGGGATACCAATTTTGCCTAATCCTTTTTTAATCCCCAATTAATCCCGATGGCCATTAAATTAAACCCGTGCCTCGCACACAACACCTCCTCACCATGCAAATCACCAAACACAATTTTTTTTCACAATTTTCGTATCATTTTATGTGTTCGTGCAATTTCCCAAATTTAAGGGGCTTAGTTGCAATTTATTAATTTAGGTGTCCTCACCCTATTGGCCATGACCATATGGAGAGCCCCCACTCCATTCCTCATGAAGAAATGTTTTTTACTCATGTGAAATCCTAGCCCTCTATTTTAAATGGAAATATCTCCACCCTCCATCCAATGCACCCCTCCCTATAAAACCATCACCATCACCCTCACAACTCCCAAGCAGGCCCTAATCCCAAGGAGCCTAGAAAACCCCCCCTCTCTCTCCTCCCTCCATATTTTCTCCATACAAAAAACTTCCTCCTCCTTCCTTTCTTCTTCTTCTTCCCTGGAGAACACTTCCGGCCGACTATACTTTCCCCCACCCCGCAGCGGCTCCGGCCTACTGCCGGCGGCTCCAGCACAGCGCTTCGGCTGTGCAGCTCCGGTCCCCGCCGACTGTGCGCTTCTTCCCGCCGATTGAGCATTTCTCCCCGCCGATGGTGCTGCTTTCCCCCCCACGACTGTCTGAGCAGCTCGGCTGTGCAGCTCCCGCTGATCGCCGGCCTGTTTACTCCTCCCCCGACCGGCCTGTGCACCCGACGCCGACCAATCCGGCTGTGTAGCTCCGGTCCCGACCCACGGTGCAACCGACACCCCTGTCCGGCGAGTGCAGCCATCCCTCGTCCGGTCGGCTGCCAACAGCAGCCCCGACTCCGACCGTGCGACTCCCCCGTTCAGCCTCCTACCTGTCCGGCCACACTCCACCACCAGCCACTCCGGTATCATCAACCTCGTCGAGGTCGACTCCCCCCCTCTCTTGATTTTATTCCAGATTTTAATATTGTTTTAATAGGGATTTATTTGCATATTCATGTGTTAATACTAGCTAAGGTTTAGGTTTCAATGTGGTATATGATGTAGTGTTTTGAGCATATATGTAGATATAGTTGTTGGGGCTTAATGGTTATATTGTTGGCATATATATGGATGTGTGGATTTAGCTAGGGTTGGTGTTTATTAATATTGTGTAGTTGTGGTGAAGTATAAATAATTATGTGTTCCTAGTGATGATTAATGTTCATGTTGAATGAGGTGAATGAGATTAATGTTAATGTTGAATAAGGTGAATGTGATTTAGGTTAATGATGACTAAGGCCAATGATGATTAAGGTGAACGTGGAATATAATGACTTGAGATTAAGGTTTAATGGTGAACTTGGGGATTTATTCGTCATCAGTATATTAAAATATATTTGAATGATGGACATTGAGATTTAGGGTTTAACATGCTTATTTAAGTGCATGGAAATCTGTATGGACGAATAGTGATTGTGGGTGAAATGATACTGAGGGTTGAGGAAGACCTAATATTTAATAAGTAAATACTGTCAGGGATTGAGCATACCTGGACTACTGAACCATGTGATGAATATGGTAAGAATGAGGATTGGTCGAGGAGAGTGTACAGATGACTAGTTGATTGTTGTATCATACCGATAGTCAACTGTGGTCAACCCCCTAGCGACTTGTCCCTGTGAGTCATAGCTGAGACTGAGTCTAGGTGTAGATGTGTGTCGCATCCCTGCTTGATGTAGAATAGATTATTATTTTTGGTTTGTATCTATCTCTAGGTACTGCGGGACCTGAGGACTTGGACGTGGTACCGGATCCCTGTCATCAGCAGCCGCACGCAGGCAAGTGTACCTTGCTACCCTGTATTTCAGATTACAGATACTTGTTGTTCTTGATGTACCTTATGCACGTATTTATATTGACGCTCGATACATCGCGGCCGGATCACAACCGAGTGCTGACATTCGACGTAACGTCTTAGAATAATTGTTAGATGCTCTGTAGTACCTCGATGCACATACCTGAGTACATCGACACCCCAGGACATACTCATACACTGTGATCGTGCCAGATTCATGTATCCTGATACTGACATCATGACCAGAGACTGGGACAACCTTATGGTCGTGTCTGTTGAGTTATTTCTGTGTGTCGAGACTGTAGATAGAGGTTCAGGTTCAGCGCACCATCGTTGACCGCTTGGGAAGGGGAAGACAGTTACTAGACGTTTGGGCTCCTATGCACGCGCTTATATATGCATATGTAGTGATCCTGTATTCTAGAGTAGTGTATCACCAGTGTGTCACTGTGCTCGGAGCTACGGTACGCCCCGTGTGTCTGTGTTCGGAGCTACGATTTTATTTTAGAAAGCCCACGCATCGAACATTGTCTTTAAACTGTGTCACACTTATTTTTGGTTATGATAGAGTACCATGTCGTTGCACTTGTACTTTCTGTTTACTTGGCTTGCTGTATTTTTGTACCTTGTTATGTCCCTCTGAAGACCTGGTTTCATGCCAGTTTTGCAGCATAGATGATTACGGAGCACTTGAAGATACTGATGGAGTGGCATATCTTGCGGGCACTGTACCAGGTACTCATATCATTTCTACCAGCATTATGGTTATTTTACATTGATTATTCATCTGCTGTTGTAGCCTAGTTTTTATAGACTCATACTTCTTCTCGAGTCTATTCGAGTTAGTGTGTTATTGGGCGGCCGACTCTAGCACATATAGCTTTTTCTTGTATACTGATGTACATTGTGGATTAAGATATAGAGGTTTACATTTATGGAATATCTAGATAGTGCCCTTTATATTACAGCTTATACGTATTTGAGTCAGACCAGAGTCTGGTCGAATGCGTAGCTGGCGCGTCACGTATTCCTGGTCCTACGTATTTTGGGACTGGGGCATGACATATTTTTGTGGTGGCCCATGCAGGTCCATTTTAAATCGTCTTGGTCACCTGACTGTGCCAAGCGAGCCTGCAAATTAGGAATAGATATTATGTTTGTTGAATAGGATCTCAATCCATAATCGATTTAAAAACTCACTTTGTATGTGATTATCTCCCTTGGACTTCCAATTTACATTCGTTCAATTTTCGTCAATATCGTTATCATTGTTCTCATCCCCTATTATTCGCGAAGAAGGATGCTTGTGCCTGATGATTTCCCTCCAGAAGAAGATCGAAGACCAGATGACAGAAGACAGAATTCGTATACCTTTCTCTGAAAAGATTGTTACCTTATCAGGATAGATTGATGGGTCCTTTGGATTCTAGAACTAGTGTGGAAGGTTGGCAAGAGAGTTGGACCTAGTAGTACCCTACCCGTGCTTGAGGTAGCAGTAATCTTCAAGTACGAAGAGCTGGAAGGATTGTTGATCATGACCTAGAATAATTTATGGAGGTGCATAGCCTGATGCTCGGAATTAGTTGTTGTAAATGATAGCGATATCAGGAATGATATTATGGATTAGAGAAGATGAAATTTTAGGATCTCACTTGGAAGATAATGATCGGATTCCAGGAATTCTAGTATGTGCTTGAGTGATACCATTATTGTACTTGTGACTTGGAGAGATGAATAACGAAAAGAAGAAATTCGAGGAATAAATTTTTAGGGAAAACCTTGAGAAGAAGAGAAATTATACATTAGGCAAGGAAATATTTTCTTTTGGGGATTGATGTTGAAAATAGAACAGGAGAATTTATCTTGAGGTTAAAGTCTAGACTATGACATCATCCTAGACATGGATTGGTTTAGCCAATACAACGCAATACTTGATTGCCATCATAGTTGTGTCATCCTTAGACCACCGGATTACCCTAAGTTTGAGTATCTTCAGAGAGCCCAGGAGCATGGTGCCCATCTACCTTAGGGGTATACAACGCAGGCGGTGAACCAGTGTACCATCATATTATATCAGGGTTTGAGGACGTGTTTCTAGAGAATCTTTTAGGCCTGCCACCTGACAGAAAGGGTTTGTTACAGAGTTGACTCCAAGAGCCGAGCCAGTTATTTTTCCGTCTTCAGACTAGCACCGATAGAGTTGGTTGAGTTGAAGTTCCATAGCAGAGGATCTCTTAGACAAGGGTTTCATTCGGGCTAGTATCATCTTAATTGTGCCAAAAAAGGATAGGACGGTACGTTTAATCAGCTTAGCAGCGCATACGTATTCTCGAAGATCGATCTCAGATCAGGCTATCGTCAGATCAAGGTACGACGAGAGGACATTCTGAAAATGGCTTTTCGGACAAAGTATGGACACTATGAGTTTCTAGTCATGTCGTTTGGTTCAGCCAACGCACCGGCAGTATTTATGAGCTTGATGAACAATGTTTCCCACCAGTACTTAGATAAGTTCATAGTAGTAATTATAGATGACATCTTGGTATATCCCAAGAGCCAGGAGGAGCATGAGAGGCATCTTAGGATCATGTTGGAGACGCTGAGACATGAGAGACTGTACGCCAAACTCAGCAAATGTGAGTTCTGCCTGGATAGAGTACCATTTCTGGGGCACATAATCACCAAAGATGGACTATCAGTTGACCCGAAGAAGATAGCTGCAGTTGAGACATGGCCTACCCCTACATCAGTTACAGAGGTTAGGAGTTTCCTCGGACTTGCCGGATATTATCGGAGGTTCGTAGAAAAATTCTCGAGGATTGTTGCGCCTATGACACGACTGACGCGTAAGGGCGAGGAGTTTATCTGGACCGACGAGTGTCAGGCGGCTTTCGATGAGCTGAAGAAGCGTCTGACATCAGCACCGATTTTGACACTACCTTCAGGATCAGGAGGATTCGTAGTGTATAGTGATGCGTCAGGGAGCGGATTAGGATGTGTACTGATGCAACATGGCAAGGTGATAGCCTACGCATCGAGACAGCTGAGAGTTCATGAGAAGAACTATCCGACGCACGACTTGGAGCTAGCTGCAGTGATATTTGCACTAAAGCTATGGAGACATTACCTTTATGGTGAGCGTATTAAGATTTACACAGATCACAAAAGCCTGAAGTACGTCTACACGCAGAAGGAGCTCAACATGAGGCAGAGACGCTGGCTAGAGTTGATGACAGATTATGACATTGAGTTGCACTACCACCCTGGCAAGGCGAATGTCGTAGCAGATGCCTTAAGCAGGAAACCCATGGCATACTTTTGACGACGCAGCGGCAATTACTAGAGGATCTCCAGGAGCTTGGGATAGAGATCGTATTGCCAGGCATGGATGGATAGATGGCCAGTCTTGAGGTTCAGTCTACTTTGATTGAGAGGATCAAGGCAGCATTGCCTACAGATGCGAGATTTTGACGTCTACGAGAGAGGACAGAGGCCGGTATGCAGACAGACAGGACTCAGGATTCATGAAGACGGAACGTTGAGGTGTGGAGACCGCCTATATGTTCCGAGTGGCGAGCCACGCCAAGAGTTGATGACCGAGGCACATAGTTCAATTTATTTCATTCATCCCGGGGGTACGAAGATGTACCGAGACTTGAGGCAGCATTTCTGGTGGCGTGGGATGAAGAGAGAAATTGCAAGATTTGTGGCAAAATATTAGTTTGTCAGCAAGTCAAGGCTGAACATCAGAGGACTGCAGGACTATTGCAGCCGCTTTCCATTCCCGAGTGGAAGTGGGAACACATTACCATGGACTTCGTCACAGGATTCCCGTGGAGCCCTAGTAGGAATTATGCAGTTTGGGTTGTCGTGGACAGACTCACCAAGTCTGCACATTTCTTGTCCTTCAGAGTTGGGCAGTCCACGGAGAATTTAGCTGACATGTATATGAGGCAGAAAGTACGATTACATGGAGTGCCTGTCAATATTGTATCGGATCGTGATTTCAGATTCACGTCGCATTTTGGCGGAGTATGCAGGAGAGCCTAGGAACTCATCTCAAGTTCAGCACCGCATATCATCAACAGACTGATGGCCAGTCAGAGCGCATGATACAAATATTAGAGGATATGTTGAGAGCGTGCATGATTAATTTTGGAGGATCTTGGGAGGACCACCTACACTTGGTAGAATTCTCCTATAATAACAGTTACCAGGCTAGCACACAGATGGCACCTTATGAGGCACTGTACGGCAGGAAATGCAGGTCACCAGTTTATTGGAGTGACGTAGAAGAACGTCAGATATTTGGTCCAGAGTTGGTAACGCAGACAGTGGAGAAGGTCAAGCAGATTCAGAGCCACCTGCGTGCCGCACAGGACAGACATAGACATTGGGCAGATGCGCACCGCAGGCCATTGGAGTTTTAGGAGGGTGACCATGTATTTTTGAGGATATCGCCTACTCGTGGTACCATCAGATTCGGAGGCAGAGGCAAGCTGAGTCCGAGGTACATCGGGCCTTTTGACATCTTGGAACGAGTTGGCAAAGTGGCTTACCGTCTTGCATTGCCTCCATCATTAGAGGGAGTGCATAACGTATTTTACGTATCACAGCTGAGGAGATATGTCGCAGACCCTAGCCACGTGCTTGATCATTCGGAGATTACAGTCGGGCCCAGTCTGTCTTACGTAGAGCAGCCAGTTGAGATCCTCGATCGCAGCGAGAAGACTTTGATAGGGCAGACCATTCGACTGGTCAGAGCTGCATGGAAGCACCATTCACCAGGCAAATCTACTTGGGAGCGCGAGGATTCTATTCGGCAGCGTTTCCCGTACTTATTTGAGGGGCAAGGTACGAATTTACGTACGGCATTTGATAACTGGTTGTTTTTAAATTCTTTTAGCTATTATCATGCTTTACTTTTAATTTCGATGACAAAATTTTTCTAAGTTGGAAAGAATGTAAACCCTCTCGATTAATTCTATAGATAGTCAGGTTTGATTTTGGAAAATTTTGGATTAGCAGCAGATGTTGAGGTTTAGAGTAGCGTTGACAGTTATTTTATTTAATTAAAACCCCTGGCGCACCCTACCGTTGCTATTTTATTCGGAGCCCAATATCAGCCCATAAATTCTATCAAAATATTGTATTTCTGACTTGACTCGCCAATTTAGGCACTGGACTTTTTTGCCACACAAAAATCGATTTCGTTGTGCTCTAAATTAATTGCAAAATTTTCTGTAACCGTAATCCATATTTAATTCTGTGTCGGACACCTGTGTCGTTACTCTCAATTTTGAGATACCAACTTAACCCATTGAGCCGGACCAACTAAAGGGTCCAAGACAGACTCCAAGCCCCCACCATTTTTTACCTTTGTGTCATTTTCGAATTTTGATCCCAAGTGCCCCCATTTAATTTAAAAGTGCGGGACACTTTAATTCTATTTTTAATCGAGAATACCAATTTTGCCTAATCCCTTTTTAATCCCCAATTAATCCCGATGACCATTAAATTAAACCCGTGCCTCGCACACAATACCCCCTCACCATGCAAATCACCAAACATAATTTTTCTCCACAATTTTTGTATCATTTTATCTGTTCGTGCAATTTCTTAAATTTAAGGGGCTTAGTTGCAATTTATTAATTTAGGTGTCCTCACCCTATTGGCCATGACCATATGGAGACCCCCCCACTCCATTCCTCATGAAGAAATAATTTTTACTCATGTAAAATCCTAGCCCTCTATTTTAAATAGGAATATCTCTACCCTCCATCCAATGCACCCCTCCCTATAAAACCATCACCATCACCCTCACAACTCCCAAGCAGGCCCTAATCCCAAGGAGCCTAGAAAACCCCCATCTCTCTCTCTCTCTCTCCTCCCTCTATATTTTCTCCATACAAAAAACTTCCTCCTCCTTCCTTTCTTCTTCTTCTTCCCTGGAGAACACTTCCGACCGACTATACTTTCCCCCACCCCGCAGCGGCTCCGGCCTACTGCCGGCGGCTCCAGTACAGCGCTTCGGCTGTGCAGCTCCGGTCCCCGCAGACTGTGCGCTTCTCCCCGCCGACTAAGCATTTCTCCCCGCCGACGGTGCTCCTTTCCCCCCCGGACTGTCCGAGCAGCTCGGCTGTGCAGCTCCCGCTGACCGCCGGCCTGTTCACTCCTCCCCCGACCGGCCTGTGCACCCGACGCCGACCAATCTGGCTGTGTAGCTCCGGTCCCGACCCGCGGTGCAACCGACACCCCTATCCGGCCAGTGCAGCCATCCCTCGTCCGGACGGATGCCAACAACTGCCCCGACTTCGGCCGTGCGCCTCCCCCGTCCGGCCTCCTCCCTGTCCGGCCACACTCCACCACCAGCCACTCCGGCATCATCAACCTCGTCGAGGTCGACTCCCCCCCCTCTCTTGATTTTATTCCAGATTTTAATATTGTTTTAATAGGAATTTATTTGCATATTCATGTGTTAATACTAGCTAGGGTTTAGGTTTCAATGTGGTATATGATGTAGTGTTTTGAGCATATATGTAGATACAGTTGTTGGGGTTTAATGGTTATATTGTTGGCATATATATGGATGTGTGGATTTAGCTAGGGTTGGTGTTTATTAATATTGTGTAGTTGTGGTGAAGTATAAATAATCATGTGTTCCTAGTGATGATTAATGTTCATGTTGAATGAGGTGAATATGATTAATGTTAATGTTGAATAAGGTAAATGTGATTTAGGTTAATGATGACTAAGGCCAATGATGATTAAGGTGAACGTGGAATATAATGACTTGAGATTAAGGTTTAATGGTGAACTTGGGGATTTATTAAAGTATACCTGGACTACTGAACCATGTGATGAATATGGTAAGAATGAGGATTGGTCGAGGAGAGTGTACAGATGACTAGTTGGTTGCTGTATCGTACCGATAGTCAACTGTGGTCAACCCCCTAGCGACTTGTCCCTGTGAGTCATAGCTGAGACTGAGTCTAGGTGTAAATGTGTGTCGCATCCCTGCTTGACGTAGAATAGATTATTAATTTTGGTTTGTATCTATCTCTAGGTACTGCGGGACCTAAGGACTTGGACGTGGTACCAGATCCCTGTCATCAGCAGCCGCATGCAAGCAAGTGTACCTTGCCATCCTATATTTTAGATTACAGATACTTGTTGTTCTTGATGTACCTTGTGCATGTATTTATATTGACGTTCGATACATCGCGGCCGGATCACAACCGGGTGCTGACATTCGACGTAACATCTTAGAATAATTGTTAGATGCTCTGTAGTACCTCGATGCACGTACCTAAGTACATCGACACCCCAGGACACACTCATACACTGTGATCGTGCTAGATTCCTGTATCCTGATACTGACATCATGACCAGAGACTGGGACAACCTTAGGGTCGCGTCTGTTGAGTTATTTCTGTGTGTCGAGACTGTAAATAGAGGTTCAGGTTCAGCGCACCATCGTTGACCGCTTGGGAAGGAGAAGACAGTTACTAGACGTTTGGGCTCCTATGCACGCGCTTATATATGTATATGTAGTGATCCTATATTCTAAAGTAGTGTTTCACCCGTGTGTCTCTGTGCTCGGAGCTACGGTATGCCCCGTGTGTCTCTGTGTTCGGAGCTACGATTTTATTTTAGAAAGCCCATGCGTCAAACATTGTCTTTAAACTATGTCATACTTGTTTGGTTATGATAGAGTACCCTGTCGTTGCACTTGTACTTTCTGTTTACTTGGCTTGCTGTATTTTTGTACCTTGTTACGTCCCTCTGAGGACCTGGTTTCATGCCAGTTTTGCAGCATAGACGATTACGGAGCACTTGAAGATACTGATGGAGTGGCATATCTTGCGGGCACTGTACCAGGTACTCATATCATTTCTACCAGCATTATGGTTATTTTATATTGATTATTCATCTGCTGTTGTAGCCTAGTTTTTATAGACTCATACTTCTTCTCGAGTCTATTCGAGTTAGTGTGTTATTGGGCGGCCGACTCTAGCACATATAGCTCTTTCTTGTATACTGATGTACATTGTGGAATGAGACATAGAGGTTTACATTTATGGAATATCTAGATAGTGCCCTTTATATTACAGCTTATACATATTCGAGTCTGACCAGAGTCTGGTCGAATGCGTAGTTGGCGTGTCACGTATTCCTGGTCCTATGTATTTTAGGACTGGGGCGTGACACCAGGCTAGTAATTCAGATCAAGGGCAGCAATCTTCTTCAACTCAACTTTCACTCACGACGGAAGAAGTAAACAAACTATTCAAACTTCTCGAATCTCAAACTACTTCTTGCTTTATAGAAAAAAGGTAATTATGCTCTTCTTAGTGTCAGTCCCAACCACACTTGGATAGTAGATTCAGGTACAACCGATCATATGATAAGTGAATCTACTCTGTTTTTTCATATAGTTCCTGTGTAGGGAATCAAAAAATAAAAGTCACACATGGATCTTTTTCAACCATTATAGGTAAATATTTAGTTGCATTGTCTTCGATGTTGACTCTTAAAGATGTCCTTCATATTCCAAACCTATCTTGTAGCCTAGTGTCTTTTAGTAAAATTAGCCCAAGAAATTTTTTGTCAAACTAACTTTTTCCATTCTCATTGTGTATTTTAGGATTTGAACTCGGGGAAGATGATTGGCAGTGCTAATGAGAATGAAGGACTCTACTACTTCGACATTGGACCTAAATCACAACTATCTTCCAAACCGATAAGTTCCTGAGTTGAGTCTTCTTTTGTTTCGAATAATGATGACAACATTATATTATGACATTTACGATTAGGTTATCCTTATTTTTGTTATTTAAAATACTTGTTTTCTAAGTTATTTCATAATAAAGATTTGTCTTTGTTTAAATATGAAGCATGTGAATTTATAAAACATCATCGTTCCCATTTTCTAATACAGCCTTATAAACCATCAAAATATTTTTCTATTATTCACAGTGATATTTGGGGCCCTAACCGTACAAGTACACTTTCTCACAAAAAATAGTTTATCACATTTATAGATGACCAGTCAAGAGTATGTTGGGTGTACTTATTAAAGGGAAAATTCAATAGTTGTTAGGAAGTAAAGGACTTTTTTTAAATGGTGCAAAATTAATTTTGGACAACTATTCAAGTCTTTAAAAGTGAAAATGACGGGGAATACTTTAACACAATTTTGGGTGATTTTTTTTCAAAATGGAATTGTACATCAAAGCTCATGTCCTAATACTCCCCAACAAAATGGAATTGCAGAAAAAAGACACTTATTAGAGGTGTCTAAAACTTTACTCTTCTCAAATAAAGTACCAAATTATTTGTGGGGTGAAGCAATTTTAACTGTTGCATATTTAATTAACAGAATGCCCCTAAAGTTCTCAATTTTCAAACTCTAATTCATATTTTCAAAGAATGTTTTCATATTACTCGTGTTTCAACTGATTTGATATTAAAAAATTTTGGTTTTACAACATTTGTTAATGAACATAAGAATATTGACAAACTCGAACCATGTGCTATAACATATGTTTTTGTAGGGTACTCTCCAACCCATAAGGGTTATAAATATTTTGATCCAAAAAATAAGAAAATATTTGTCACCCTGGATGCCACATTCTTTGAAAATAATTTTTTTTATGATACTCATCTTTAGGGGAGGAACTTAAAAGGAAGACTCGTTTCAAACTGAGAACATAAGTTTTTTTAAATAACTTGCCCATGCCTATATCACAAAATTCTAAGACTTGTACTTTTGCTTCAACACAAAATGGCCATGATTCATTATCTGAACATACTCCTTTTATGAGTAAGGAACTCGGACACTTTCTCATAAAAAAATAATGAGAATCTTGAAGATGATAATAATGATGAACTAATTAAAATGCCACAAAATTATGAGTCATCTAAAGAGAACATGTTTGAAGTAGGAAATAAGACTTGAAAAGGAAAGGTGTTTGTGAGGAAGAACCATAAAGAAGGGGATGCGTCCATATCTCAACACTGCCATGAATCTGAACTTAGGAATAATCAACCTCCTAAGAAAAAAAAGGCAAATCTATCTCTGTTTCTGAGAGTCGTATTAGGTATCCTGATATAGTTGATCCCATAGCTGTTAGAAAACCTGTTAGATCTTGCCCTAAATATCCTATGCCCGATTTTATATCATATTCAAACTTGTCTTCATCTTTTTCTTCCTTCAGCTCCAAATTGTCTAGTGTAGAGATTCCAAAGAATGTACATGATGCTCTAGAAGTTCCAAAGTGGAGGGTGTTTGATAATAAACGAAAGAAATTGAAACTAGGTTTATACGAAACCCTTTCTTTGTTTACAAACAAGAAAAAAAAGTACAATTAATCATATACGAGGATGTTGAGTACAAAAATTTGATTCTGGGGAAATATTGCTATAGGAGTCTGATCTGCGATTGATCACTTTGTCCCTTGGACCACACGATGACGAAGAAGTGTTGTAGAAGAAGAAGAAGAAGAAGCTTCAAAGGTTGCAGGAAAGGTTGAACTCTCGTTGCCAAAGCTCTCTATATGTGCTCTCTTGACCTTGACCTCTGAGTGTTTTCTGCTCTTGGACTCTAAAAAATTTCGACCTTGGACCTCCGTAGCCGGAGGTCTCTATTTATAGGGTTTGGTCACAGTCAGCGTAGAAACCGAACAGCGGAGAGAGCTGCACCTTTTACGCGGCGGTTATAATAACTGCTACCCACGTATGAATGATCTCCTGAATCGGCGTGTGACGCGTATCCCATTATGAGGTAATACGTATAATCGCTCACCAAAGATCACGGCATGCAAGCCACATAGGTAACTGTCCCTCGCGTAGAGAAGGTTGGCATAAAAGCCAAATAACTATCACGTTGGCGTAAAAGCCAAATAGTTATCTTGTTGGCGTAGAAGCCAAGTAGCTGTCTGGTTGGCGTAAAAGCCAAATAGCTGTCTTATTAGCGTAGAAGCCAAATAGCTGTCTTGTTGGCGTAGAAGCCAAATAGCTGTCTGGTTGGCATAGAAGCCAAATAGCTGCCTTATTGGTGTAGAAGCCAAATAGTTGTCTTGTTGGCGTAGAAGCCAAATAGCTGCATAAAGCTTGATGCTGCATAGATAGGTAACCAGCGTAAACTAGCCAATTATCCTTCCTAACCGAGGTCTTGAGCGTATTATGGGCCGAATAGCCTTATTACGTACCTTTGCAAATATAGCCTGAGTTGGCGTATTTCGAGGAGATAGTATACGACGTTCTCCTATAGTTGAAAATAGCTAGGTTGGCGTATTTCGAGGAGATAGCATACGACATACTCCTATAGCTAAAAATAGCCTGGTTGGCATAATATTTAGGGATGGTGATGTGAGCGTATTAGCCCTAATTTTAGCTCTCCCAGTCATTAAAAGTAAAACCAAATCTCGTGCATTAAATGCAAAGATCTTCCCCTATCTCGCGCATTAACTGCTGAGACGTGCCTCGAGTTCTGTACGAAGAACAGCTTTTGACGTGGCGGTTGGTTTCGTCTCATCCTGAGCGTAAAAACTCATCTCTGCCTGTGTAAAATAGGCAGCGTATTCCTTGAATGCATAAACGATATCTTATATCAAGGATTATGTCACTAAACGACAGTCTAGGGTGTTTAGGATAATAAACGAGAAAAGATTGATAATGTGGAAAATGAGGTCTTATATGAAAACCCGCCCTTCTTTTATGTTTACAAACAACAAGATTGTACAAATTTGATCCTACACGAGGATGTCTAGGTACAATTTATTTAATCTGGATGAATATTGCTATAGGTGTCTGATCTGCAGTCGATCACTTTAGCCCTTGGACCACACGATGTTGAAGAAGTGCCGTGGAAGACAGGTAGCGGCTTCGAAGGTTGCTAAAGAGGGTGGATGCCCGATGCCAAAGTCGTCGATCCCTTCTCTTTGCCTGAGCTCTGGATTCTCCTCTCTCTCTCTCTCTCTCTCTCGACCGTTGGATCTGGTACTGGATCTCTTGATCAGTTTTCAGACCTAACTTCTTCGACCCTCTAATTTGTCGACCATGTTCCTCATTGATATAGGCTCTATTTATAGAGTTTTAGTGACAGTGACCACACAGTCGGCGTAGAAACCGAGTAGTGGAAAGTACAACACCCTTTTACACGATGGTTTAAAATAACCAATGCCTGCGTATAAATGATCTTTTGAGTGAGCATGTGACGCACGTCCAACTAAGGGATAAAACGCGTATATCTTCTACGAAGATCACGGCATAGAAGCCACGTAGGTAGTTATCCCTTGTGTGGAAGAGGTTGGCGTAGAAGCCAAATGACTGTCACCCTGGCATAGAAGCCAAGTAGGCATAGAAGCCGAGTAGGCATAGAAGCCAAGTAGGCATAGAAGCCGAGCAGGCGTAGAAGCCGAGTGGTCATAGAGGCCGGGTGGGCATGGAAGCCGAGTAGGCATAGAAGCCAAGTGGGCATAGAAGCCAAGTAGGTATAAAAGCCGAGCAGGCGTAGAAGCCGAGTGGTCATAGAGGCCGGGTGGGCATGGAAGCCGAGTAGGCATAGAAGACAAGTGGGCATAGAAGTCGAGGAGGCGTAGAAGCCGAGTGGGCATAGAAGCCGAGCAGGCGTAGAAGCTGAGACGATGTGGACGTTTTAGTCGGAATTACGGCCCTTGGAGATATAATCAAATCTCTTGCATTAAATGCAGAGATCTGCCCCCATCCTGTGCATTAAATGCAGAGGCCTGTCTTTAAGATTTGCCATCATTCTGTTCATTAAATGCAGATACGCGCCTCTAATCCTGTACGAAGAGTGACTGCTGATGTGGCGGTCTGTTTGCCTTCCGCGGAGCGTAAGAAGCTCACGTCTGCCTGTGTAAAATCGGACAGCGTATTCCCTTATATGCGTAAGAGTCGTTTACGCAAAGGGGATGCCACTAAACGATGGTTCGGTGACATTTAATCAAATCTCCTGCATTAAATGCGGAGATCCGCCATTATCCTGCTCATTAAATAAGGAGGCATGGTTTGAAGGTCTGCCACCCTTCTGTGCCTCAAGTGCAGAGACGTGCCTCGGGCATCTGTCAGTATTCGGCACTTTAAATGCAGAGACGTGTCTTGAGAAACTGTCACCGCTCTGTGCATAAAATGCAGAGACGTGCCTCGAGCCCTGTACGAAGCGCAGCTTTTGACGTGGCAGGCTGTTTGTCTTCTGCGGAGCATAAATAGCTCACATCCGCCCATGTAAAACTAGGCAGCGTATTCCTTCGTATGTGTAAAAGTGGTTTACGTAAAGGAAATGGCAGTACATGACAGCCTGGGTTACAGTACCGCTCCATCATCATACCCGTCGCCTGGGTAGTCGTGTAGTATTCTTTGTCAGGAGTGCAGACGTCAGGTTCATTGCATGCTATGACAGGTTCATTTCGAAGAACACGAAGCGTTCCTCGTACACTTTAATACTGTATTGAAAGCGGATGGGTTTTACGCCATGAAGGCAATGTAGCACCTCTTTTACGCTGAAGCGGCCTGGTCACATTGCACTACGCGGATGGTCCTTGAGCTTATATTTTACACTGTGCTCAGCGGAGAAGCTCTGTTGCAAGTTGATGGCTCTGAGGTCATCTTTTTACGCTGCCCTGTATGAACATGCTGCGTATAGCTATCCAGCGTATTTTTCATGCTTCTACAAGACCCCCTTCAAAGCTTTTAAATTCCTCATAATTTGAAATGCGTTGAATGAAGCATGAACCGTTCCTTGTAACTCGAAACGCTCTGAGTGGAGCCTGAAATGGTCAAGCCTGACACGTTCTTTCATGGCTGACTTTATGGCAGAGTTATTGGAGATCGGTACTCTCTCTCTCTCGCCTATAAAAGGCTGAGGATTTCTCCTATTCTTCCCACACTTCCTTCATCATACAGAGATGATGGCCGGAGTTCGTCGGGTCGACTTGAGGAAGAAGGAGATCATGCTCTTCCAGCATATAAGGAGCCGAAAAAGAAGGCGTCTTCGAGCAAATATCCTCTGCAACGATGGATCATGGAAGGATATCATAGCCTCCTTTGCTCGGGATAATCAGCAACTTTGTATGGTGGTTCTTCGGGAGAGAAGAAGGGTCGTATTTCGCCATGCCGCTTGCAAGCGGTACCTTCTTCCGTTACCTCCGTGGCGCAGGATGTAAGAAAGCAGATTTACTCTGCTTTTCTTCTGTTGGCGGTATAGGTCCATGCCCAGTTCTATATCTGCCCGCCACTGATCATCTTCTTGTTCATCGACTATGGATGTCGATGAACTGCCATGGAAGAAGAGGAAGATCTTCACCAATGCGAGAAACTGGCAGAACAGATTCTCGATGCGATCTTCAGACGACGATGAGGAAGCCCTTTGCAGACGGGATTTCCCTCATATGTAGTCATGAAAAATGAAGAAAACTCTTGTAGACTGGATTTCCCTCATGTAATCATGCTTTTAATTTTAATAAAATTGTCTTTCTTCTTTGCATATGATCATGTTGCCATACTTTGCTGTGAAGTCTGAATATGTATAGCTTTGACACGTCTGATTTCTTTACGCCGACTCTGTGTAGAAAGAGTGCTAGGTCCTGTCTTGTCTTTTACGCATAACTAAGGATGCGCAGAAAGCCGCTTTAGCAGTCGAGTGTTCGAACTGTCTTGCTGTTTAGGAACCGCGTAGAATTCTGAACTGTTCTTTACTTCTGATAAACAAAATTTTTGTTCAGACCATCGTCTTCAAGAATGATTTCTCGAAAAAATCCCTTAGAACAGGGCGAGAACTGGCTGTCAGACTGAGTCGCCATCTTGATTTTGTAGACGAAATATTCAGACTTAATTCTGGATGAACTTCGAATTGACCCATAAAGAAGAGTAATTTTTCAATGTTGAACTCCGTATGCTTCGGGTACTTAGGGTATCTTGAGGTCAATAATGAGTATCTTCTGTGTGAACTCCTGTAATTGACCGCCTTGTGAATCGTTCAGATGTACTGTACTGGCCTGCGCATCTTTCAGATGTGCGAAAAGTCGTGGAGCATGAAATTATAAGTTCGTTGCCTCTGAGCGTAAAAAGCCATCGAGCGTGAAATCATAGATTTGTAGTTCCTGAGCGTAAAGTCGTAGGTTTGTAGCCTCTCGAGCATAAAAGCTACCGATCACAAAGGCATCCGGGAATAAAACCATAGACTTATAGCCATTAGAACGTAAAAATCGTAGATTTGTAGCTGTCGAGCGTAGAAAACTCCTTGGTGCAGAACTGTATATTTGTAGCTTCTGAAAATAAAATCTTCCGAGTGTGAAGTCATGGATCTGTTGCCTCTGAGCGTAAAAAGCCACCGAGCGTGAGATCATAGATTTGTAGCTGCTGAGCGTGAAGTCGTAGGTTTGTAGCCTCTCGAGCATAAAAGCTACCGAGCACAAAGGCATCTGTGCATAAAACCATAGACTTGTAGCCTGTGAGCATAAAATCGTAGATCTGTAGCTGTCGAGCGTAAAAAGCCCCTTAGCGTAAAAATCACGTATCTTCCTCGCGCGAAAAACTTTTTCGAATTCGCTGACTGTCCGCCTTCTCTGAGTGAAAGGCTGACATAGTACCCAATCATAACCGGATTATTAATTAGGAGATCTGGTTCGGGATTTGAGGAGTCCATCTGAACTCCATATATACCCCAAGTTTCTGAGAGAAAAAGTTTTCATCCGTCTTCTGTGAAAGAAAGCCTTCGTCTGTTCGAGTTCTTCTTCGTTTCTTCTCCGAGATTTCGAAGTTTTCAGTAATGGCCTCGAAACAATCCTCCTCCACTAAGGGAAAGAAGGTTGATTCTTCTTCTCGTTCTTCCGCTCAAGTGAGAGCGTCTTCGGTCGGGCAAGGCGAACTTCCTTCTGAGCGAAGTATCCCGCCGACGAACAGTGCACCCGGCCTAAAAGGTAGAGCATTTGGGATGAAGAAGAACGACCAAAAATTCTTCGCACACGTTGTACGTGACCGCGCTAGGTCGTCTCCTGTGCTGATAGCCTCTTTGAGGAAGATGATGCACAGAGACGTTTCATATTTTACGCTCACATTTCTAATGTGTCAGCGCAAAAACTCTATATTTTCGCAGTCCGGCATGAAAGCTTCGACTGTCGAAAGTTGGTGTATAAAATTTGATTGTTACGCTTCTGGATGAAGATTTTGGCGTAATACCTCAACTTTATCAGTCTGGCGTAAAGCACAGACTGTATATTGCCAGCCTTGAAATTTTACGCTTTAGGAAATGGATTCCAGCGTAATGGTCAAGTTTTTACGGTCTTAGCGTAAAGCACAGACTGTTGATTTTTGGCGTGTGCTGCAAGATCTGTAATATCTAGTATAGGAACTGATGTATTTTTCTTGCACTCTTGCAGTTAACTTGCATGTGTCTCCGCTAGTCGATGTGATGGGTTCTGCCACAGAGATGCTGTACTCCAACTATCTGGAGGATCTGTCACACGTGACATTTTCTATCTCCGGGCTGCAGTATCCGGAAGGAAGGGAGATTCTGATATCGGCTCAGGACGAGCGAATGCTGCTGAGCATGATCAACGGTGAGCCCCTGACGTATATAGACGGGGACCAATACATAAAGCCGACCTTCCTCTTCGGGGACATGATTGACAAGCAGTCCCAGACGAAGCCCAAGAGAGAACTCTGGGTTTTCTCTGCCGGTAGCTTGGTTTTGTATCTGCCCAAGATGCCGAGAGACTATCCCCTCTCGGCTTTCTTCCATGCCACACATCCCAGGAAGATGTCGTGGACGCTGACTCCCGATCTTTACGGCAGGCCGGGGAAGATCTTTCATCTGAAAGGAGCTGACCAGGGGTCATTTGTTAGCCGTCCTTCCGGCAATATGACGGTGTTCAGGGGACTGTACCCGGGTAGTGTCCCGAGTGAAGACAGCTTGGTGATCTAGTCGGTCCAATTACCGACTTTCTGCAATGATTTTATGGGGCACGGGGGAGTATACCCTAAGGTGAACCCTCGGTGCGGTGGGTGGATCACCCCTTCAAACCTTCGATGGGCTCGCTTAGTTGATTGGGCCTTGAAGCATTTTCAGACCGAGTTGGAGAACATTGGTCTGTTTGCAGCTGTGAGTGCTACCAGTGTTGGGTTACCTCCTAACCCTAACCTGCTCCTGGCACTGATGGAGAGATATATTTCGCTCACCGGGACTTTCGCCACTCCACTAGGGGAGTTGGGATTGGCCCTCCATGAGATGGCAGAGATCTCGAGACTACCGATGGGGGATACTCCATATGAAGAGTATGTTCCCATGAACCGAGAGCTGGGGGAGTCAGACCCTCGGGTAGTAGAAGTGTATCAGGAGCTGATGTGCCACTACCTCTCTTGTACCACTTTTTATGATGAGCCCTCATATTTGGCTCACATCAGCAAATGGACGTCCTACCTCTTCTTTCACAGGTCTAGGACTGCTAAGCCAGAGAAGGTATTGGAGGGCAAGGATCTGCCTGTAAATCCTCTGAGCGTGCTTAATGCTCAGGTAGTCGACGATCTCATAGTGGATGCTGGGGCTCCGGACTTGATCCTCGATGAAGGGATATGACAGTATCCTGTAGGCACTAAGGCCTATAGTTATTTGAGGCACTACCGCAGGCCTCTGTCCAGGGAAGCTCAACTGGCTGGCTTCCTCTCTATATGGCTGCACCGGGTGGTGGTACCTGGCGTCGCATCTGCGGACCGCATTCACTGCAACACGCTGTGGCCTGCAGTGCGTCTGGTGTTCGGTGCAAGACTGGGCTTGCTCCCTGCCATGGTGTGCCGCATTCAAGCCGGCCTGAGGGCCATGACTGGCGGGCTGCTCGCCGATGAGACTCGGCGTGATAGCTTTCCCAGGATAGAATTACCATACCTGTATCTGATGGGATGGTTAATTCTTCATAACCCCAGGGTTATGTCTCCCGGCTTCGGCAGTAGTTCGAGGGCTAGTTTCTTGTTGAACTACCAGAAATCTTCCTGGAACGTGGCCACGGTTCTAGACTGTCGACGGGCGCTGGGCCTCAGTCACAGCTGGAAGCTCTTCTGTACTGTCCCTTCCGTACATCGCGATCAATCGGGGATTAGGCTTGAAGATTCCGGTAGAGAGAAGACCAATCTTTCTTCTGAAGCCTTTAATTGGTTGGTCTGCATTAGACCTTTCCATCTACTGTACAGGAGTGAAGACAACTGCTTCTTGGAGCCCTACCTGCCTAGTCGGTTTGCCAGGCAGTTTGGGTATGATCAGTTGCACGTGGGCAACGCCATCACCAGCTTCCGGTCCAGGGGTGGACTCATTGATGGAGCGAGAGGGTGGCGATATTTCCTCATGGGTTAGACTGGAGCAATTTTTACCGTGCCGGTTATTACACTCTCCACGGAGCTGCACATCCTGCACTCGTATGCCCAGTTCTATGTGGCAACGAACACCTTCTATCGCGATTTTGACATGCATGGAAGTTTTAGGGTGCCCTCCTCCAAGTCTGGGGGAAGAGTCGAAGTCCCCTTGGTCTCTTCTGACGAGGGTGAGGAGTTCGTCAATCCAGATGAGCCTCTGGTGGCGGTATCGAGGGGTAAAGTTCCTCTGCCTGCAGGCCCTTTGGTGATTTCTAGGAAGCGAAGGGCCCCTACTCCGAAGGAGACTTTCCCTCGTAAGAGGAAGAAGAAGATGGTTAATCCTCCTCTTCGGATCCTTGGTGTTGAGGCTCCTGGAAGTGAGCTTGCATCTCCCCATGTTGGGGATGATTCTTTGATTGGGGGTTCCTCGCCTTTTAGAGAGGGACCCTCTAATGTTCCGGCTGGTGGTGCCGGAGAATCTCTGCTGGAGGTTGCCGTCGCTGCTACTGCTTTAGGTAGTGGAACGAGGTCGTCTTCGGGGCTGAGAATACCTTTATGCGGATCGGCATCGGGAGAGACTCCTGCCGTGTCTGCCAGTGCATCTGGCGAGATTCCAGCCGATGAGCCTCGGTCAGAATTTGACGAGGACTTGGAAGAGCATTCGTCGGTGCTTTTTAGAGCACCCCCTTCTCCAGGTATAATAGCTTGCCTCGCATCATTAAGGAATGATTTAGCTGTACAGGCTGCAGATGCGACATATATGCCGTCGGTCATGGGTAAATGTCGTCTTCATGCCTTTTCTTTTAGGAAAGTTAACATTATGCTGATATTAACTTCCTTTTGTCCTCCTTTCAGGGGAAGACCTCTTCGGGGAGGGCAGTGTAGATGCGCCCTTTGGCTCTGGCGGCGACACGGATGCGGCTAATTTTGAAGAGGAAGCATCTTCGGGTGCTGGCTCGCCTGTCGACGAGGTTCCGATATCTCAAGATGAGGACAAGCCTGTCATTGCGACAATGCCTCCTTTGAGTTTGCTGGTATCTTCGTCCGGTGTTGGCGCTTTTTCTTTCGTCGCACCACCTGTTGAGGCGACGGCCGTGGCAACATCGTCTGCGGTTGTTCTTGGAGAAAGATTCGCCAATGTCGAGGCCACCCCCAGCGTCCAACCGGATCTAGCTGTGCTGATCGGGCAGTACACTGATATCTTCTATACCACTTTAAAAATGTTAATATCAAGGGTGTTGGCGAAGAATCTGAGCTTTGCATCGCTGAAGAGGTCCTCCCAGTCGGCGATAATGCTGATCCGAGAATTCGACGACACCGGGCTAGCTGAAACGCTGGAGGAGATAGTTAATGGTTTGGAGCAATCCATTCACGAATACTTGCAGCTAGCTCAAGGCAATATTGAAGATCTGGTCTAGGCTAGATACGACTCCATGACTGCGCGGCTTACCAAACAGATGGCAGGCGTAAATAAATCCATCCAAACACATCAGCAGGAGATAGAAGAAGGAAAAGTCATCCTGGAGGAGACCATTGCTCTTCGAACGAAGTGCCAGGCCGAGCACGAAGGGAATGTAGTGAGGGTACTCAGGCTGGAAACGAAACTTGCTCAGGCAAAAGAGTGGGCTTCTCAGTCGTCGGAAGCTCTAGCTGTGGTGGATAGCCGATTGGGCGTAGCACAACAGAACTTGGCGCGTGCAGATGTTGCTCGTGCTGGTTTTCTTCGGCCTAGAGCTGAACTGTCCCTCATGAGCAATGATGAGGCACAACTGGAGTGGGCTCGCCATGATGTCTTGGATTCCAGGACTGAGAGGATGGCCGCACTGGCGCAGCAGCTTCGCGACCTGACTGCTCCCCCTAAATGATGTACTTTTGCTTTTGCTTTTCAATGTACTTCTTCTCCTTTTTGGGAATAATAAAGAGGCTTTCATCTGACTTTGTGGACCCATCATTTCGGAATATTAATGACAGGTTTGGGCGAAAGTAATATCAGAGGTAATATGGACGTGATAGACTCTCGACGAGTTTTAGCAGGATATATCTATTCAGAGGTTATATGGACATGATAGAATACGATCCCACTAGTTTTGCTTTGGAAGTAGTTTTACCAGAATGAGGTTTTTGCCATATTCCACTTGAGCAGAGGAGGTTAAGCATAGTACCTTTTCAGGAATTTGCCATTGATAGGAGCTATTAGCAGGTCTCCATTAGGCTGGGCTAACCTGTAAGTGCCGTTTGAGAACGTCGTCTCGATCACATAAGGGCCTTCCCATTTGGGCTGGAATTTGTCCTTACTTCTGTGAGTGAGAATCATCGGCCTTCTCACAGCTAAGACTAGCTCGCCGACTTTGAATACCCTTTTCTTTACTTTTTGATTAAAAGCCCTGGAAATGCGTGCTTGGTAGAGCGCAATGCGTTATTGAGCTTGGAGGCATTTCTCGTCTAATCCTTCTAGCTCTTGAAGCCTTAACAGGTCATTCTTTTCTTGAGTCAACTCATTAGCCACGGCTATCCTGAGTGACAGAATTTGGATCTCGATGGGGAGAACTGCTTCGCTCCCGTAGACTAATGAGAATGGGGTACAACCTGTTGGTGTCCGTACCGTTGTGCGGTATGCCCAAAGATATTCTTCCAGTTTCTTATTCCAATCTCTTTTGTTCGAAGAGACGAACTTCTTCAAGAGCTTGATAATGGTTTTATTAAAAGCTTCCGCCAAACCATTAGTAGCAGGATTATAAGCCGTATAGGCGACATTCTGTATCCGATTTTTATCTCAAAATTGATGAAATGCTTGGCTGATGAACTGTGGTCCATTGTCATAGATTATCCTTCAGGATATCCCGAAGCGATAAATGACATGATGCTTGATGAAGCTGATCACATTAGATGCCTTCACCTCAGCAAGAGGTATCGCTTCCGCCCATTTGGAGAAATAATCCGTTATGGCTAGTATGAATTGGTGACCTCTGGAAGAAGACGGGTGAATAGGACCAATGATATCCATACCCATGCTTCGAAAGGCCAGGATGCAACCGTAGGATGTAGATATTCGGAAGGTTGATGAATAAAGTCTGCATGGACCTGACAGGCTCTGCATTGTCTTGCATACTTTATTGCGTCTGTGATTATAGTAGGCCAGTAATAGCCCATTCTTCTGATGCGATCCTGTAGCTTAGGACCGGGTTGATGTGCTCCGCATACGCCATCGTGGGCTCCACGGATAATCTACTGTACTTCATCACCAGAGAGACATCGTAATAATAGTCCGTCATAAGACCGTCGATATAGACATTGTGACGATGCGTCGAAATAGAAGCGTAATGATCGTCTTTTGACGGATACTGCTTCTTTAGGATCCTCTGGCAAGATTTTATATGCTACGAAATCTATGAAGGGACTTCTCCAGTCTCTCCTAGGAGGATCTGTGTTTACGGCGTAGCTGCATACGATGTGAAATTTGTTTTTCACACAGAATAAGTCTCTGTTAAGAAGGATTACCGAATTTTGCCTTCTTATAGGGGTAGCTAAATCTGCAGCCAGACTGGCTAGGGCATCAGCTTCCAGATTCCGAGATCGAGGTACATGCTCTAGGAAGAAACCTTTGAACGTCATGGCTATCTCGACCGTTGCTTGGTGATAGGGGATGAGGTCTGGATTCTGTACTTCATATATTCCTCTGACTTGATTGGCGATCAGCAGAGAATCACCGAAAGCTTCCAGAGATTCGACACCCAATTCTTTAGCGACTTGGAGGCTGATTAGTAGAGCGTTGTACTCTGCCACATTGTTGGAACATGGCTCGCTAAGAGAATATGCTCGGTAGATGACGAGCTTATCAGGAGTAACCAGGACAATTCCTACTCCCAAGACCACGTTTCTTCTGGGACCAGTTCTGGAGGCGCCATCGAAGAATAGTTGCCATGCATCACTCTCCATTGTGGAATTATATTCTGCAACTTCGTCAGGAATATCCTCGTACAGCTTAGAGGCCTCCGAGATTAGATGAGCAGCTAGGAAGTCAGCCAGTGCTTGGCCCTTGACGAATTTCTGGGGGACGTACACCATGTTATACGGTGTTAATAACATCGCCCAAGTCTCGAGTCGGAAATTAAGAACACTTGGCTTGTTCATCAGTACCCGAAGAGGATTGATCCTGGAGACGATGTGAATGGTTTGGCCTGTGACATAGTATCGCGTCTTCTGGATAGCGAACATCAGAGCTAAGCATTCTTTCTGCACTGGATTGTACCGGTGTTCGGCTCTGACCATCATCCTGCTGAGGTAGTAGATAGCCTGCTCGTGACCCATCTCATTCTTTTGTGCGAGAAGAGCTCCCAGAGAATGATCCATCGCTCGACAAATACAGCACGAATGGTCTTCCCATGACAGGAGGCACCAGAACTGGCGGACTGGTGAGGTAGCGCTTGATATCACCGAACGCTTGCTGACTGGCTTCATCCCATACGAAGAATACATCTTTCTTCATGAGACGAGAAAATGGCTGACATCTCCGCGACAGGTTGGATATGAATCTCCGGATATAAGCCAGACGACCTTGAAATCCCCTGAGCTCCCTCAGATTGCGGGACGGTCGCATTTCTAAGATGGCCTTGACTTTATCAGGGTCTACTTGAATGCCTTTGGCGGTAATGACAAATCCCAGAAATTTGCCACTACATACATCCAGAAAGGACTTTGTAGGATTCATTTTGAGTTGATGTTGGCGCATCAATTCAAATACTGTCTTCAAGTCTTGGATGTGATGATCCTTGAGGCAGCTTTTTACAGCTACGTCGTCCACATAACACTCCACTGTCTTGCATAAATGCTCATGGAATATGTTACTCATAGCCCGTTGGTACGTAGCACCGGCATTCTTCAATCTGAAGGGCATGACCGTATAGCAATATACTCCCAGTGGTGTCCAGAAGGCAGTGTGCTTCTCGTCTTCAGGATGCATCTTGATTTGATTGTATCCTGAAAATCCGTCCATGAAAGACATACGTTCAAAACCGCTAGTATTGTCAATCATGACGTCTGTGATGGGAAGAGAAAACTCATCCTTGGGACAAGCTGTATTCAGATCTCGAAAATCGATGCAGACTCGTATTTTCCCATTTTTCTTCATGACCGGGACAACATTGGCGACCCAGTCAGGATGTTGTTCTTCTCGGATGAAGCCGCGGGCTATTAACTTCTTGACTTTAGCTTCAATGGCGTCCATCATATCCGGGCGGAACCGGCGTTGGTGTTGATTCACAGGCTTCGAATCGGGCAATATGTTGAGCCTATGAGTAGCTACCTTTGGATCAAGGCCTGGCATGTCCTCATAATTCCACATAAAGACGTCGATATATTCTTTTATCAACAAGATAACTTCTTCCCTTTCTGCTTCAGAAAGATTGTTACTGATAAATATCGGCTTTGGCGAAAGTTCATCCCCAACGTCAATCTGGATAACTTAGTCTTCAGTGGGAGTTTCTCTCTGCTCGAAGCGGAACTCCCATTATGTATCCATTTGCTGAGCCCAAGCGTCATTCTCAAATGGTTCGGATTCTTGTTCGTCTGATTCGAAGGAATCCGTCACTACCATATTTGCTGATAATGTTCGTTCGAGAGCATAAGATAAGTCGTAGGGCGCTGAGCCATTTTGAGAGGAGGAAAAGATATCCTCGCTTGACTCAGGAGCTGCGAGGGAGGTGGTATACCCTAACCCGAAACGAGTTCGATGATAGTAGGGATTGTCATGCAGCGGCATTCGTCTGCCTTTCCCGTAGTTGAGACCCGGTTCCAGCTTTAAGTTATAACCCATATTTTGTATGATCTTCAGAGCTTGCGGGCTGTATCTGTGAATCTGCATTTTACCGGCATCGTCGTCGGAAGAATCCTCTTGTACCGTCGGTTCATTGCGCATGCGACCGAAGACTATCGAATGCTGATTGGTGCAAGTAGGCAGGACAATGAAGATAGAATACTCATGCGGTCCGTATGTCGTTATGACATTGGATGATGACGCAACTTCCTATATATACGGATGGTAGGAATCTATAGCTTCCAAGAATTTTTGCGCTATAGGTTCTATATCGTCATAGGGGGAGGATTCTTGATTCAGAATTTGGACCTCAATATACTGGAAAAGTGGATGTTTATTATCATCTGAAACTCCGTTCCCGGTTGTATTTACATCACTCGACTGTTTGCTGTGCCGGAGGTTGATAACTAAGGATGGAGGCTTCTGGTTCAAAGTGATCACTAGAGGATCACCCCATTTTCCTGGTCTGGTCTCGTTCAGGTGGATCGTCGTAGGCTCTATGGCTTTTGGACGAGTAGTCCGTCCTTTTACCTTGATTGACAGAGGTTGCTTGGGAGAGGGTTGCTCTGGCTCCCGGTGGGATTCCTTATCTGCTTCGGCTGACACCTCTTCTGTGCAGTCTTGAGAGTACAACACGGCATCAGAGTAGTAGGATTCTACTCCTTTGAACGGGTTCAGGTCAGCAATCTCCGTTTGCACTGTTCCTCGGGCGTCTACATATTTGAAGCATTGGTGTAGAGTTGAAGGAACGATGCTGTGGTCGTGGATCCAAGGTCTACCCAATAAAATATTGTAGGACACCTCTGAATCGATAATGTAACATGTAGCCACAGATCTGAGGTTGCCAATCTGGATCCTCACGCGAATCTTCCCTAACGGCTTACTTCTTTCGGCGTTGAACCCCACGATCGTAGTGGTGGTGTAAGCCAATTCGCTGGTAGGAATCCTCAGCGGTCTGAGCAGACTATGGGAAATGATGCTGATCGACGATCCTGGATCTATGTGTATTCAGTCGACCTCCATGGAACCGATGTACCCGGTGTAATAGAGGGGTCTGTCATGCCTGTTATGTTTTAACAGCATGTCGTCTTGAGTGAAAGTGATGTTTGGGATCACCTCCATCACACTGTGGCATTGAGGTCACGCCACGGGTTCTTCGTCAGGGGACTTGAGCTGGGTCAAGTATGCATCTGCCTACATCAATGCTTCGCTCAGGGCTTGACGAGTATCCTGAGAGAGCCTGAGTAGCTCGAAGATGGACAGCCTGGCTGGCATATTAGCCAGTTGGGCCAGGATGTCGAAGTTGTATGGCTTCTCTAAACCTTTGTTTTGAATATTTTTTACAGGTTTATCAAAGCGCACTTCTTTCTGCTTCCCTTTGTCCGCCGAAGTTGGTCTTGAAGGACCGGCCTCTGGTACGACGGATTCTGGTTCTGAAGGTTTGGCCGCTGAAGCGTCTGCCGATACATCTTCCTGGCTGGCTCCATAGTCCTGGAGGTAGGCTTTCCCTGAGCGGATTCCAGTAGACAAGACCTCATCTTCTGATGTCGAGTGTACCATAATCATGTGACACAGTTTGTGCTTTGAGTTCTTTTTAGACTTAGCTTTAGCAGCTTGAGTCTCTTTCTCGATTTCTGGCACCAGATCTGGATGAACCCACATAGTCTCGCCTCGCTAGGTAGTTAGTGGTAGCAGGTCATGATTTTGACCTCTAGCTGGAGGGAGATTAACGATGCTCATCGTCGTCCGGGAAATAGGCGTAACACCGTCCGAGATTTCTTGGGGAGGCAGATTGCCAAATTACAGGGAGATCATGTTGGCAATGACCGTCTTCTTGCTGTTGCACAGAGTGATGGCCTTGGCATCGATCAGCTCCTGGATCTTCCTTTTTAGTATATAACACACCTTGGTGGGGTGGTGTATGTACCTATGGAATATGCAGTACTTGGGGTTGTTGGTACTGCCGGCCTCATTGGGCCGTCTAACTTCGGGAAGGGTAATCTTGCCGCTTTTGACGAGACATTCGAATATGCTTGGAATATCGTCGTCGTCGAAAGAGTACACCTCAATGGGCATGGAAGTCCCAGGCTTCGTCTGTGTGGTAGCCACCGTCTTTTGCCTGGACGTGTTGATTGCCAGAGCTTCTTTACCCTTGGAACCCCGAGGATGGTCGATGTTGGAGGATGACCTCTTGCCTTTATCAGAGGCCGAGATCATGATGCCATTATCATGCGCCTTCTGACTATTATCCTTCGCGGCTACCGCTGAGATGATGAATGAGGGCCAATCACGGAACTGATATGGTCCTGTGAACACTGAGATCACGGGGAGAAGGTTCTTCCTACAGATGTCGACCAACGCCGAGTCTGGAACTCCTGGAGGCATTTGTAAAGTGGCTTGACAAAAACGTTCGATAAAAGTACGAACATTCTCTTTTTCCTTCTGCTTGACTTCGATGAGAGAGGACATAGACATGTCCATTCCTCCATCGTAGAATTGCGTGAAGAATAAGGCTTTGAAGTCTTCAAAGAAAGTAATGCAGTTGTCCGCCAGACTTCGGTACCACTGGTAAGCTACCCCCGAGAGACAGCCCTTGAACACCCGAGTGAGGAGGGCATCGTTCCCTTGTAACAATACTGTCATCATGCTGAAGTAGTTCATGTATTGACTCGGTGATGTTTTTCCCTCGAATAAAGCCATAGTCTGTGGTTTGTATCTTGGAGGAAAAGGGACCTCTTTCCAGATATCTGGGTAAGGTTGGTTGATTCTCAATTTCTTGAGTTGATCTTTGTGCTTCAGGGCATCAAATTGGGCTTTCAACTCCCGTACTGCCTGCATCAGATCTTCAGCCGGTGGCGGGACCACGGAGTGATGAGAAGTTGATTGTATCGCGCCCTCGGTGGGAGGTAATACGTTCTCCGAGTGAGGAAGCGGAGGAACTGCTGACTCCTGATCTAGAGCAGGCTCTTGGACCGTGTTGGATGGTGGTAAGTCCACCCCCACGCATATCTGAATTGGAGGAGCCGATGCTGGCGCCATGGCAGCTGCGTGTTGAGTTAGCATCATCTGGTGCATGTTCTCCATCATGGATTGTATTTCCTTCAGAGACGTCTCTAGTATAGTGATGCGCTGCTCAGTATTCTCGGATGGGGAAGCTTCCTCGTATTCATCTCCAATGGCATAAACTTCCCTCTCCCTGGGTGTCATTGAAAGATTAGTATAGGTCTCTGTAGAAGTTGACTCTATACTTTCAACGTCTGATTCGGGAGACTGCCGACCCCCGGCATCAGAATCAGAAGAGTACGAAGCTGGTTGTTGCAACCTCGAATGAGTATTTTGGAACACCCCAGCTTCGGTGTTCCTAAGGAGCATATTGAATCTCCTTTGGCTCGGAGTTCTAGAGGGATGACGTCTTGAGCCTGACCCTCCTCTAGGTACGTGTGAAGCCATGTTCACAGATGCATGCATGGGCTCTTCTTCCTGGAAAGATGGAGAGTAGCTCAACCAGTCGAAAGCCGACCATTTTGCTTCAGAACAGCAACAATTAATTACAATCCTATGACTATTACAGTAGTGCTCGCTAGGAGGCGTAATAGACATGCTGGAAGATCCCCTCTCCCCGCGCTTCTGGATTAGATAATTGCGCAGGTCAGTAGGAGCTATAGAAGAAGATGATCGCTTGTTCCTTTGCTGGCGTGAAGTTGAGTAGTCCGTCGCATGCTTTCCCTTGTGTAGATTGCAGGGATCATCTGCTTTTCCCCGGAAGACAGATACATTTTTACGCGCGGAGCGCGTTTGTGATTCCTGATTTGGCGCTGAGGCATCGTCAGAAGTTTCGTCTTTTTCGTGAGGGACGGGAGACTGAAATTTACGCGCAGAGCACGGTTTAGGCTCCTGGACTAGCGATGAGGCATTGTCAGAAGTTTCGTCTGTTCCGCCAGGGACGGGAGACTAAAATTTATGCGCAGAGCATGGATTATACTTCTAGGTTAGCGCTGAGGCTTTGCCAGAAGTTTTGTCGGTCCTGCCAGAGACAGGCGACTTTTACGCGCAAGGTACGGATTATACTTCTGGGTTAGCGCTGAGGCTTTGTCAGAAGTTTTGTCGGTCCTGCCAGAGATAGGCGACTGAATTTTACGCGCAAGGCACGAATTATACTTCTGAGTTAGCGCTGAGGCTTTGCCAGAAGTTTTGTCGGTCCTGTCAGAGACAGGCGACTGAATTTTACGAGCAAGGCGCGAAGGGAGCAAAGCTACAACCTCATTGGTCGGAGAGATCGGAGAGATCGGAGAGTCCACAAGAATGGCAGAGGATGTCTTGGGCATCCAGACCTTGCGCAGCTTTCTGTTGCTTTGGACGGAGAGGGAGTGAGAGCTACCCCCTGCTCGAAGCATGTCTTCGTAGGCCGACTGGTCGAACTGGATGACCAATGTCTTCTTTACGGATCCCATGGATACCGCATCGTGTTGAGCAATAGCTTCCTCATCAGAAGAGAAAGATGTCCCCAGCAGAGTCGCCATCTTGTTTAGGATAATAAACGGGAAAAGATTGATAATGTGGAAAATGAGGTCTTATATGAAAACTTGCCCTTCTTTTATGTTTACAAACAACAAGATTGTACAAATTTGATCCTACACGAGGATGTCTAGGTACAATTTATTTAATCTGGGTGAATATTGCTATAGGTGTCTGATCTGCAGTCGATCACTTTAGCCCTTGGACCACACGATGTTGAAGAAGTGCCGTGGAAGACAGGTAGCGGCTTCGAAGGTTTCTAAAGAGGGTGGATGCCCGATGCCAAAGTCGTCGATCCTTTCTCTTTGCCTGAGCTCTGGATTCTCCTCTCTCTCTCTCTCTCTCTCTCTCTCGACCGTTGGATCTGGTACTGGATCTCTTGATCAGTTTTCAGACCTAACTTCTTCGACCCTCCAATTTGTCGACCATGTTCCTTATTGATAGAGGTCTCTATTTATAGAGTTTTAGTGACAATGACCACACAGTCGACGTAGAAACCGAGTAGTGGAAAGTACAATACCCTTTTATACGATGGTTTAAAATAACCAATGCTTGCGTATAAATGATCTTTTGAGTGAGCATATGACGCGCATCCAACTAAGGGACAGAACGCGTATATCTGCTACGAAGATCACGGCATAGAAGCCACGTAGGTAGTTATCCCTTGTGTAGAAGAGGTTGGCGTAGAAGTCAAATAACTGTCACCATGGCATAGAAGCCAAGTAGGCATAGAAGTCGAGTAGGTATAGAAGTCGAGTAGGCATAGAAGCCAAGTAGGCATAGAAGTCGAGCAGGCGTAGAAGCCGAGTGGTCATAGAGGCCGGGTGGGCATGGAAGCCGAGCAGGCGTAGAAGCCGAGTGGTCATAGAGGCCGGGTGGGCATGGAAGCCGAGTAGACGTAGGAGCCAAGTGGGCATAGAAGCCGAGGAGGCGTAGAAGCCGAGTGGGCATAGAAGCCGAGCAGGCGTAGAAGCCGAGACGATGTTGACATTTTAGCCGGAATTACGGCTCTTGGAGATATAATCAAATCTCTTGCATTAAATGCAGAGATCTGCCCCCATCCTGTGCATTAAATGCAGAGGCATGTCTTTAAGATTTGCCATCATTCTGCTCATTAAATGCAGATACATGCCTCGAATCCTGTACAAAGAGTGACTGCTGATGTGGCGGTCTGTTTGTCTTCCATGGAGCGTAAGAAGCTCACGTCTGTCTGTGTAAAATCGGACAGTGTATTCCCTTATATACGTAAGAGTAGTTTACGCAAAGGGGATGCCACTAAACGACGGTTCGGTGACATTTAATCAAATCTCCTACATTAAATGCGAAGATCCGCCATTATCCTACTCATTAAATGAGGAGGCGTGGTTTGAAGGTCTGCCACCCTTCTGTGCCTCAAGTGCAGAGACGTGCCTCGGGCATCTGTCAGTATTCGGCGCTTTAAATGCAGAGACGTCCTTGAGAAACTGTCACCGCTTTATGCATAAAATGCAGAGACGTGCCTCGAGCCCTATACGAAGCACAGTTTTTGACGTGGCAGGATGTTTGTCTTCTGCGGAGCGTAAACAGCTCACATCCACCCGTGTAAAACTAGGCAGCGTATTCCTTCGTATGTGTAAAAGTGGTTTACTTAAAGGAAATGGCAGTACATGACAGCCTGGGTTGTAGTGCCGTGCCATCATCATACCCATCGCCTGGGTAGTCGTGCAGTACTCTTTGTCAGGAGTGCAGACGTCAGGTTCATTGCATGCTCTGACAGGTTTATTTCAAAGAACACGAAGCGTTCCTCCTACACTTCAATGCTGTATTGAAAGCGGATGAGTTTTACGCCATGAAGGCGATGTAGCACCTCTTTTACGCTGAAGCGGCCTGGTCACATCGTACTATACGGATGGTCCTTAAGCTTATATTTTACGCTGTGCTCAGCGGAGAAGCTCTGTTGCAAGTTGATGGCTCTGAGGTCATCTTTTTACGCTGCCCTGTATGAACATGCTGCGTATAGCTATCTAGCGTATTTTTCATGCTTCTACATGTGGCTCTGTGTAGAATCATCATTACAGCCGTCATCTCGGTCGTTGTGCAGTACTCTTTGTCAGGAGTCAGGTTCACTGCTTCGTCTGACAGGTTCATTCGAGGAATACGAAGAGTTTCTCGTATAACTACCCGCTGCATTAAAAGCAGACAGGTTTTACGCCTAAGTGGCGATGTAGCAACATTTTTACGCCGAAGCAGTCTGGAAGTACTGCTTTATGCGGGTTATTCTGGAGCTCTGTTTTATGCTTAATAGCGTTGAAGCTCTGCTGTACGCCAATGGCTTTGAAGTCATGTTTTATGCCATCCAGTGCTGGAGCTCTGTTTTACGTGGGCTTCATGCATGTTGGGAGGTTTTATGCATATATTTCCCCAGCGTATTTTTTATGCTTCTATAAGACCCCCTTCAAAGTTTTCAAATTCCTCGTAATTTAAAATACTTTGAATGAAACATAAAACGATCAAATTTGACTCGTTCTACGAGGCTGATTTCTCGGCAAATTTTTAGGAATTTGTTAGGATCTGGTGTGTTCTCTTCTGCCTATATAAAGGCAAGTGAGTGAACCTGTCTTTCCACACTTCCTTCACCAAAAGAGATGGTTGCCGAGATCCATTGGGCTGACCTAAAGAAGAAAAAGATCATGTTCTTCCAGCATGTAAGAAGCCGTAAAAAGAGGCATCTTCGAGCAAATATCCTCTGCAACGATGGATCATGGAAGGATATCATTGCTTCCTTTGCTCGGGATGATCAGCAATTTCATATGGCAATTCGTCCAGGAGAGAGGAAGGGTCTCATTTGGCCACATAGCTTGTAAGCTATATTCTCTCCCATTATGGCGCTGGACGAGGGTAAGCAAATTGGCCCTGTCTTCCAGTATTGTGTTGGGTCTGAATCCCTAACACAAATCTATTGTGGAGGGTGGGCTTGAGTAATTGATATATGCCCAGTTGTGTATCCTCCCGCCATTAACCATTTTCTTGTTAATCGGCCGCGGAAGCCGATTAACTACTGTAGAAGACGAAAAAGATCTACACCAATATGAGAACCTGGCACAACAGATTCCAGGTGTGATCTTAAATGAAAATGAGAAACCCTTTGTAGAAAAAAGGATTTTCATCATATGTAATCATGAAGATAAAAAACCCTTTGTAAACTGGATTTCCATCATATGTAATCATGATTAATAGATTTGTCTTCTTTTACGCATCTGATGATTTGCCATATTTGCTGCGAGAAAGTCTGAATAGTGTACAGCTTCGGCACGTCTGAATAATTTTACGCCGACTCTGATAAAAGAGTATATGATCTCGTCCCGTCTTTTACGCGTAATGGAAGACGCGTAGAAATCTCCTTAGCATTAAGTTGTCTTTGAAGATCCAAACTGTCATGCTGTTTTGGACGAGGAGTTGTATAAAATTATGAACTGTCACTTCTCTGATACAAAGAATTCTTGTTCAGACCATCATCTTTAAGAATGGTTTCCCGAAAATCCCTTGAAATAGGGCGAGAAATGTTTGTCGAACAGGCCATACTTGAACTTTTGTAAAAGATTCTGACTGGACTTTGGATGAACTTTCAATGGCCCAAGAAGAATAGTCATCTTCAATGCTGAACTCTGTGTGTTTCAGGCACTTGGAATATTTTATAGCCAAAAAGAAGCTTTTTTTGCGTAAACCCTTGTAATTGGCCATTTGTAGCTTTTGAGCGTAGAATCGTAGATTTGTAGCCTTTGAGCGTAAAAAGCTTCCGAGCGTGAAATCATAGATTTGTAGCCTCTGAGCGTAAAATCGTAGGTTTGTAGCCTCTAAGCGTAAAAGCTCCTGAGTGTAAAAGCATCTAAACGTAAAACCATAGATTTATAGCCTCTGTGTGTAAAATCGTAGATTTGTAGCCTCTGAGCGTAAAAGTTCCTGAGCGTAAAATCATAGATCTGCTCTGCGCATAAAATCTGGATCCACTGACTGTCCGTCTTCTTTTTTCAAATGATAGGCTAACGTGGTCCCAAATCATAATCGAATATTAAATATCGGATTTGGTTAGAGATTCGAAGAGTTATGCGAACTCTATAAATAGCCCAAGGTCTTGAGAGAGAAACTTTTTATCTGTCTTTGCAAAACCCTTGCTTTTCAAGAACCCTTCTTCTTCGTCTCTTTTCTGAGAACTCAGATTCGCCATGGCACCTAAACAAGCTTCCACTGCTAAGGAAAAAAAGGTCTCTTCCTCTTCTCGCTCCTCTGCTCAAGCACGAGCAACTTCTATTAGGCTGAACGAGCCTCGATCGGAACGCAGTGTCCCACCGTCGAGCTGTGCTCCGGACGTCACAAGTAAAAGGACTTCGAGGGGAATAAAGGATCTTCCGCATACGTTGTATGTGTATGTGAACCAATACGTCCATATTTCTAATGTGTCAGCGTAAAAACTCTATCTTTTGAAGTCTGGCATAAAAACTCAGACTGTCGAAATTTGGCGTATACTTCAAACTTTGAGTTTTACGTGCTGGATGAAAATTCTGGCGTAAAAACTCAAATTTTGGCAGTCTGGCATAAAAACTCAGACTGTTAAATTTTGGCGTATACTGCCAACCTTGAATTTTATACCTCGGAAATAGGTTCCAGCGTAAGATTCAAGTTTTTGCAGTCTTGGCGTAAAAGCTCAGACTGTTAATCTTTGGCGTAAACTGCAAGAGTGTAACGTCTAGTATAAAAACTGACTTATTCTCTTGGTTTTGTAGTGGACTTGCAGATCCCTCCTTTGGCTGAGGTGATGGGCTCTGCTGCCGGGATGATGAACTCAAACTATTTGGAGGACTTGTCCCATGTGACATTTTCCATCTCTGGAGCCAACTATCCTGAAGAAAGAGGAACCCTGATTTCATCCCAGGGAGAATGCATGCTGCTGAGTATGATCTGTGGGGAGCCCCTGACATACATAGACGGGACGGAGTATAAGAAACCGAGTTTCTTATTTGGGGATGTTATCGACAAACAATCCTAGACCAAGCCCAAGAAGGAGGATTGGGTGTTTACTGCTGAGGGCACAATCATGTATCTGCCCATGATGCCCAGGGATTACCCTATCTCGGCCTTCTTCTATGCCACACATCCTAGGAAGATGATGTGGACTCTAACTCCAGATCTTCACGGTAGACCGGGGAAGATCTTATACAACAAGGAATACGACCGGGGGCCTATATGAGCCGACCTTCAGGCCCTGTTATGCCCTTTAGGGGATTACTGCCGGGTAGTGTCCCGAGTGAGGACACTTCGCTGATCCAGCTGGTTCAGATATTGACCTTCTGCAATAACTTTATGGGGCAGGAAGAAATGTACCCCAAGGTCAACCCTCGGACCAGTGGATGGCTTAGCTTGGGGAATCTTTGATGGACCAGTTTAACTACCTGGGCCCCGAAGCACTTCCAGGTAGAGCTGGAAAGTATTGGTTTGTTCGTGGCCGTGAGTGCCACAAGTGTTGGGCTACTTGTCAACCCCAACTTGTTCTTAGCCTTGATGGAGCGATACAACTCGCTCACTGGGACTTTTGCCACTATGCTGGGTGAGTTGGGCTTATCTCTTCATGAGATGGCAGAGATTTCAAAGCTGCCAATGGGGGACGTTCCTTATGAAGAGTATGTCCCTACAAACAGGGAGCTGAGGGATACAAACTCTCGGGCAGTGGCTGTGTATCAAGAGCTGATGAGCCACTATCTTGCCTGCACCACCTTCTACAAGGAGCCCTCTGATTTGGCTCTATTTGATAATAAATGAAAGAAATAAAACTAGGTTTATATGAAAACCCTTTCTTAGGTTTATAAACAAGAAGTACAATTAATCCTATACGAGGATGTTAAGTACAAAATTTAATCTGGGTAAATATTGCTATAGGAGTCTGATCTGCAATCGATCACTTTGTCCCTTGGACTACACGATGATGAAGAAGTGCTGTAAAAGAAGTAGAAGCTTCAAAAATTGTAAGAGGAATTGGATGCTCGATGCCAAAGTCGTCAATTACTTCCCTCTGTCTATGATTTAGACTCTTTTCTCTCAATTTTTTGACCTTTGTCTCTCAAAGATCAAATCCGCTCCTTATAAAATCAGACCTCCTTTCGACCTCCTCTCGAACTCCTCTCGACCTTTGACCTCCATGGACGGAGGTCTCTATTTATAGGCGTAGAAACTGAACAGCGGAGAGAACCGCACCTTTTACGCGACGGTTATCATAACTGCTACCCACGTATAAATGATCTTCTGAATAAGCGTGTGACGCGTGCCCCATTAAGAGATAATGCGTATAACTGCTGCGAAGATCACGGCATGCAAGCCACGTAGGTAACTATCCCTCGCGTAGAGATGATTGGCGTAGAAGCCAAATAACTGTCACGTTGGCGTAAAAACCAAATAGCTGTTCTAATGGCATAAAAGCCAAGTAGGCGTAGAAGCCCAATAGCTGACATATAGGCGTAGAAGCCCAATAGCTGTCAGGTTGGCGTAGAAGCCAAGTAGGCGTAGAAGCCTGATGCTGCATAGATAGGTTGTCGGCGTAAAGGATAGCCGATTCTCCTTGACTAAGGTCTTGAGCATATTCTGGATCAGGTAGCCTGTTCACATACCAATGCAAATATAGTCTGAGTTGGCGTATTTCGAGGAGATAGCATACGGCGTACTCCTATAGTTGAAAATAGTCAGGTCGGCGTATTTCAAGGAGATAGCATACAGCGTGCTCCTATAGCTGAAAATAGCCTGATGGCGTAATATGCAGAGGTGATGATGTGGACGTATTAGCCATAATTATGGCTCACCCAGTCTTTGAAAGTAGGACCAAATCTTATGTATTAAATGCAGAGATCTGCCCCCATCACGTGCATTAACTGTAGAGACGTACCTCGAGCTCTGTATGAAGAGCAGCTTTTAACGTGGCGGTTCATTTCGTCTCCTGTTGAGCGTAAAAGCTCACATCTGCCTGTGTAAAACTAGGCAGCGTATTCCCTTGAATGCGTAAAAGCAATCTGTATCAAGGAAAGGTCACTAAACAATGGTCTGGGTCTCTGTGCTGAACCATCATTACAGTCGTCGTCTGGATAGTCGTGTAGTACTCTTTGTTAGGAGTCAGGTTCATTGTACTATCTGACAGGTTCATTCGAGGAATACGAAGCATTCCTCGTACACTTCCATGCTGCATTAAAAGATGATGGATTTTACGCCATAAAGGCGATATAATAACATTTTTTATGCTGAAGCAGTCTGAAATACTGCATTACGCGGGTTGTTCTGGAGCTATATTTTACGCTGTACTAGCGTTGAAGCTCTGTTGTATGCCGATAGCTCTGAAGTCATGTCTTACGCCACACAATACTAAAACTCTGCTTTATGCGGGTTTTATGCATACTGCGTACAATTATGTAGCGTATTTTTCATGCTTCTACAAGACCCCCTTCAAAGTTTTCAAATTCTTCGTAATTTGAAACACTTTGAATGAAGCATGAAACGGTCAAGTCTGACTCGTTCCTCGAGGCTGATTTCTTGGAAAAATTTTTGGGAATTTGTTGGGATTTGGTGTATTCTCCTCTGTCTATAAAAAGCGAATGGGTTAACCTATTTTTCCCATATTTCCTTCACCACACAGAGATGGTTGCCGATGTTCGTCGGATCAACTTGGTGAAGAAGAAGATCATGTTCTTCCAGCATGTAAGGAGTCGAAAAGGAAGGCGTCTTCGAGCAAATGTCCTCTGCAACGATGGATCATGGAAGGATATCATAGCTTCCTTTGCTCGAGATGATCAACAATTTTATATGGCGATTCGTCCAGGAGAGAGGAAGGGTCACATTCGACCACACAGCTTGCAGGCTGTATTTTCTCGCGTTACGACGGTGGATGAGGGCAGACAAACTGGCCCTGTCTTCTAGTATTGATTTGGGTCGAAATCCTAACTCAATCTGTCATGGCGTATGGAGGGTGGGCTCTTGAATAATTTAAACAAGCCCAGTTGTGTATCCTCCCATCATTAATCATTTTCTTGTTAATCGGCCGCGGAAACCGATTAACTGCTGAAGAAGATGGAAAAAGATCTCCACCAATATGAGAATCTGGCAGAACAGATTCTCGGCGTGATCTTTAAATGAAAAACCCTTTCTAGAAAAAAGAATTTCCATCATATGTAATCATGAAGATAAAAAACCCTTTGTAGACTGGATTTCCATCATATGATAATAAAATTGTCTTCTTTTACGCATATGATGATTTACCATATTTTGCTGTGATAAAGTCTGAATAACTTTACGCCGACTCTGATAAAAGTATCTGATCTCGTCCCGTCTTTTACGCATAGCTGAAGACGCATAGAAAGCTGCTTAGCATTTAAGTCGAATATCTGAACTATCATGCTGTTTTGAACGATGAGTCACGTAGAATTCTGAACTGTCACTTCTCTGATAAGAAGAATTCTTATTCAGACAATCATCTTCAAGAATGATTTCCCGAAAATTCTTTGAAGTAGGGCGAGAAATGGCTGTCAAAACTGACCATGCTTGAACTGTAGAGAAAAGATTCTTACTGGATTTTGGATGAACTTCCAATCGACCCAAGAAGAAGTATCATTTTCAATGCTGAACTCTGTATATTTTGGGTACTTGGGATGTTTTGAGGTCAAGAAGGAGCATCTTCTGCGTAAACCCTTATAATTGGCCGTCTTGAGAATTGTTCAGATATACGCATACTCTGGCCTGCATATTTTCAGATATGCGGAAAGTCATAGATCCGTAATGTAGATGAGCATAAAATCATAGGTTTGTAGCCTCTCGAACGTAAAAGCTGCTGAGCATAAGAGCATCCGGGCGTAAAACCATAGATTTATAGCCTCTAAAAAAAACTTCCGAGCGTGAAGTCGTAGATTTGTAGCCTCTGAGCGTAAAAAGCTTCTGAGCGTAAAATCATAGATTTGTAGCCTCTGAGCGTGAAGTCGTCGGTTTGTAGCCTCCCGAGCGTAAAAGCTACCGAGCGTAAAAGCTACCGAGCGTAAAAGCATTCGAGCATAAAACCATATACTTATAGCCTCTGAGCGTAAAATAGTAGATTTGTAGACTCTCGAGCGTAAAAGCTCCTTAGCGTAAAATCATAGATCTGCTCTGCACGAAAAACTTTTCGAATTCGCTGACTGTCCGTCTTCCCTAAATGATAGGCTGACGTGTTCCCCAATCATAATCGAATATTAAATATCGGATTTGGTTAGGGATTCGAAGAGTTTATCTGAACTCTATAAATACCCCAAGGCCTTCAGAGAAGAAACTCTTCATCTGTCTTTTGCAAAAATCCTTTGTTCCTTTGAGAGCTCTTCTTCGTCTCTTCTTTTGAGAACTCTGAGTTTTAGCCATGGCACCGAAATCAACTTTTACCACTAAGGGAAAGAAAGCTGCGTCTTCTTCTCGCTCCTCTGCTCAAGCACGAGCACCTCCCATTGGGCTGAATGAACCTCGCTCTGAACGAAGTGTCCTACCGTCAAGCTGTGCACCAGGCATCATAGGTAAAGCTTTTGGGACGAAGAAAACGAAGAAAACCCTTCGCACACGTTGTACGTGAACACGCTAGGTCATCTTCTGTGCTGAGAGCTTCTTCGAGGAAGATGATGCACAGAGATGTTTTATCATTTACGTCCATATTCCTAATGTGTCAGCGTAAAAACTCCATATTTTCGCAGTCTGGCGTAAAAGCTTTGACTGTCAAAATTTGGCGTATACTACAAACTTTGAGTGTTACGCTTTGGATGAAAATTCTGGCATAATAACTCAAATTTTGGCAGTCTGGCGTAAAAACACAGACTGTCAAATTTTTGTGTATACTGCCAATCTTGAATTTTATGCCTCGGAAATAGGTTCTAGCATAAAAACTCAAGTTTTTACAGTCTTGGCGTAAAAGCACAGACTGTTAATCTTTGGCGTAAGCTGCAAGACTGTAATGTCTAGTATAGAAACTGACTTGTTCTTCTTGCATTTTGTAGTGGACTTGCTGGTACCTCTGTTGGCTGAGGTGATGGGTTCTGCTGCTGGGATGCTGAACTCCAATTACCTGGAGGATTTGTCCCACGTGACATTTCCTATTTCTGGAACCCAGTATCCTGAAGGAAGGGGAACTCTGATATCGTCTCAAGAAGAACGAATGCTGTTGAGTATGATCAACGAGGATCCCCTGACGTATCTAGATGGGGCCAAATATATAAAATCAGCTTTCCTATTCGGGGATATGATTGATAAACAATCCCAGACGAAGCCCAAGAAGGAAAACTGGGTTTTTACTGCTGGGGGCATGGTCATGTACCTGCCCAGGATGCCGAGAGATTACCCAATCTCGACATTCTTCCATGCCACGCATCCCAGGAAGATATAGTGGACTCTGACCCCTAATCTTCACGGCCAGCCGGGGAAGCTATTTTATCAGAAAGGATCAGACCAAGGATTATTTGTGAGCCGCCCTTCAGGCCCTGTCGTGCCTTTCAGGGGATTACTGCCGGGTAGCGTCCCGAGTGAAGACACTTCACTGCTCCAGCCAGTCCAATTATTAACTTTTTACAATGACTTCATGGGGCATGGAGGAGTATACCCCAAGGTTAATCCTCGGACCAACGAGTGGCTTACCCCTGGAAATCTTCGATGGGCTCGTTTAGCTACTTGGGCCCTGAAGCATTTTCAGACGGAGCTGGAGAGCATTGGTCTGTTCGCGGCTGTGAATGCTACCAGTATTGGGTTACCTCCCAACCCCAACCTGTTTTTGGCTTTAATGGAGAGGTATATCTCGCTCACTGAAACTTTTGCCACTCCGCTAGGGGAGTTGGGATTGGCCCTTCACGAGATGGCAGAGATTTCAAGACTGCCAATGGGGGATACTCCTTATGAAGAGTATGATCCCACAAACAGGGAGCTGGGGGATACAAACCCTCGGGTAGTGGCAGTGTACCAGAAGCTAATGAGCCATTATCTTGCGTGCACCACCTTCTATAATGAGCCCTCTGATTTGGCTCATACCAACAAATGGGCGTCATATCTCTTCTTTCATCAGGCCAGAGATGCTAAGCCAGACAAAGTTGTGGATAGCAGGGATAAGCCTTTGAACTTTCTGAGCGTGCTCAATGCTCAAATAGTCGATGACTTTATTGAAGATGCTGGGGCTTCAGATCAAGTTCTCGATGAAGGGATAGGGAATTATCCTGCAGACACTAAAGCCTACAGTTATATGAGGCATTGCCGCAGGCCTTTGTCAAAGGAAGCTCAACTGGATGGCTTCCTCTCTGTATGGCTACGCAGATTGGTAGTACCTGGCATTGCATCTTCGGATCGCATTCACTGTAACACCTTATGGCCTGCAGTGCGTTTGGTGTTTGGGGCAAGACTGGGCCTGCTCCCTGCCATGGTATGCCGGATACAAGCTGGTCTGAGGGCCATTACTGATGGACTGCTTGCAGACGAAACACGGCGTAAAAGCTTTCCCAGGGTAGAATTATCGTTCATGTACCTGATGGGATAGTTAATTCTTCATAACCCCAGGGTGATGTCTCCCGGCTCTGCAAGTAGTTCGGGAAATAATTTCTTGTTGAATTACAAGAATTCTACTTGGAACGTGATTACCGTCGTAGAGTGTCGGCTAGCATTAAATTTTGCTCATAGCTGGAAGCTCTTCTGTATCGTCCCCACTGTATATCTCAAACAACAAGGGACGAGACTTCAGGATTCAGGTGAAGGGAAGACCGTTCTTTCTCCTGAAGCTTTTTATTGGTTGGTCTGCATTAGACCTTCCCATTTGTTGTACAGAAGTGAAGACCACTGCTTCTTGGAGCCGTATCTGCCTAGTCGGTTCGCTAGGCAGTTTGGGTATGACCAATTGCATGTAGAAAATGCCGTCACCAGCTTTAAGTCCAGAGGTAGACTTATTGATGGAGCGAGAGGATGGCGGTACTTCATAATGGGTTGTACTGGAGCAGCCTTTACTGTGCCCGCGACTTCTCTCTCCATAGAGTTGCACATCCTCCATTCGTACGCCCAATTTTATGTGGCCATCAATACCTTCCATCACAATTTTGATATGCATGGAAGTTTTAGGATGCCACCTCATAAGTCCGCTGGAAGAGAGAATGTCCCATCGGTTTCCTCTGACGAAGGTGAAGACTCTGTCGCTCCAGATGAGTTTTTGTTGACAGTATCGAGAGGTGTGATACCTTCGCCTGCAGAGCCCCTTATTATCCCCAGTAAGCGAAGGGCTCCTATTCTGAAAGAGACTTCCCCTCGCAAGAAGAAGAAGACTGTTAGTGGTCCTGTCAGGACTTCCATCCATGAGGCTCCTAGGAGTGAGCCTGTTGTTTCCCCGAGCGGGGATAATTTTTTGACTAGAGGTCCTTCGCCTATTAGAGAGGGAACCTCCACAGTTTCGGCTGGCAGTGCTGGAGATTCTTTGCTCGAGACTGCTGTCGCTGCTACCGTTTCAGGTAGTGCTATGGGATCGCCTTTAAGGTCGAGCAAAATAAGAATATCTTTATCCAAACCAATAATGGGTCCAGCCCCTTCTTCATCTGTAAGTATCTCCAGCGAGATTCTACCTGATGAACCTCGATTGGATCTGGGTGAAGACTTGAATGACTACCCTCAGTCGTCATTCGGTGCACCCTCCTCTCCAGGTATGACAACTTGCTTAACATTATTAAGAAATGATTTAGCTGTACTGGCTGCAGACGGGACATATACACCATCGGCCATGGGTAAATGTCGTCTTTATGCCTCTTTTTAGAAAAATTAACATCAGGTTGATATTAACTTTCTCTTGTCTTCTTTTCAGGGGAAGACATCTACGGGGAGGACAGCGTCGACGCAACCTTTGGCTTTGTTGCGGCTCCTGCCGATGAAATGACGGTGCTCGACCTTTAAGATGCAACATTTTCGGGTACTGGCTCGCCCAATACAGTCCCGATATGTTCAGAAGAGGATGAGCCTGTCATCACGACTATGCCTCCTTTGAGTATGTCAGCCACTTCGACCGTTGTTGGTGCCTTTACTTTTGTTGCATCATCTGCTGAAGCGACGACTGTGACGACACCCTCTGTAGTCGTTCCTGGAAGGAGGTTCACCGATATTGCCGTCACTCCCAGCGTCCATTCAGATCTAGCCATTATAGTTGAGCAATATACTAGTATTTTCTACACCACTTTGAAAATGCTGATATCAATGGTGCTGGAGAAGAATCTAGGCTTCGAAGCTCTGAAGACGTCCTCCCATCTCTCGATAGCGCCGATCAGGAATTTCGACGACGCTGGGAGAGCTGATGCGCTGGAGCAAATAGTTAATGGTTTAGAACAACCTATTAACAATTATTTGCAACTATCCCAAGGCAGCATTGATGACCTGATTCAGGCTGAGTATGACTCCTTGACTGCGAGGCTTGTTGGAGAGATGGAAACTCTGAGCAAGTCTATCGAGGTTCAGCAGCAAGAGATGAATGAAGAGCATGCCATATTGGGGTATGTTATTCCCCAGCTGGCTAAGTGCGAGGCCGAATATGAGGAAGAGGCAGCGAGGGTCCACAAATTGAAAGATGAACTCGCTCAGGCAGATGAGAGGGCTCTTGCTTCATTGGTAGCTAGAGATGCGTTGAAGGACCGAATGGAAGTGGCTCAGCAGAACCTGACACGTGTGGGTGTCATCCACGCAGGTTTTGTACATGCTCGGTTTGAATTGTCTGCCTTGAACAATAAGGAGGCAAGGTTGGAACGGGCTCGCGCTAACGTCTTGAACTCCAGGAATGAGAGAATGGCCTCTCTGGCGCGACAGATTAGGGATTTAACTGCCCCTCCCCAATGATGTACTTCTTATTTCTCCTATAATTTCTCGGAGATAATAAAGATATATTTTCTGACTTTGTGGACCCATCATTTTAGAATGTGATAGGCTAGGGTGAAAGTGATATCAGAGGTATCATTAATATGACATTCTTTCGTTAGGGTTTTGCTGAATGTAAATCTATTCATAGTTAACATGAACCTGAAAGAATATAATCCAACTAAATTTGTATACTAAACACTATCAGAGGTAATATGAACATGATAGACTTACAAATTAGTTAAGGATATCTATTCGGAAGTCACATGAACCTGATAGAATATGATCCAGCTAACCTTTGTGCATGGTATCGTCAGAATAAGATCTTCGTCATACTCCGTTAAACGAAGAAGATCAAGTATAGTACTTCTTCGGGAATTTGCAGTTGATAGTAGCCAAAAAAAAATCATTAGACTTGGCTAATCTGTAAGTGCCATTTGCAATCATATAAGGGCCCTCTCATTTCTTTATGATTGTCTGCACGAATTTTGGATATCGTACTAGAGGTAATATGGACATAGTACGATACCATATTTGTTGAAGACATCCCACTGGGGGATTTTTAGTAGACCCATTACTTTTTGCGCACATTAGTGCAAGTAATAGGTTTGAGACAAATCCTGACAGAGGTAATATAGATGCAATAAAATACGACTCTATAGGGATGAATATGGACTGACTCTTTCTTCGTTGGGAAAATGAGGATAGTTCAGAGGTAATATGGACATTAATATTTCGTTTTCCATTGCGGGCATTCCACAGGAGAATTTTTGTGGACCTATTACTCCTTGTGCACGTGAGTGCAAGTAATAAGTTTAGGACAAGCCCTGCCAGAGGTAATATGGTTACCACTGGCGTTCTTAGAGTTAAGTACGGGTGTTAAGGTGAGATGACAACCGATATCAGAGGTAATATGGACGTGATAATCGATAGCCGGGTTAGGAAGGTTTGTTCAGAGGTAATATGAACATGACAAACTCTTGAGTTGTGACTCCATTGGGGATGGAGGTATATATCTGCTGAGAGGTAATATGGACATGGCAGTTTTTATGGACCTAACACCACTGGCGTACTTAGAGTTAAGTACGGGTGTTAAGGTGAGATGACAACCAATATCAGAGATAATATGGACGTGATAATCGATAGTCGGGTTAGGAAGGTTTGTTCAGAGGTAATATGAACATGACAAACTCTTGAGTTGTGACTCCATTGGGGATGGAGGTATATATCTGCTCAGAGGTAATATGGACATGGCAGTTTTTTTGGACCTAACACCACTGGCGTACTTAGAGTTAAGTACGTATGTTAAGTTAAGATTACAACCGATATCAGAGGTAATATAGACATGATAATCGATAGCCAAACCAGAAAGATTTGTTCAGAGGTAATATGAACATGACAAACTCAGCTGGGAAAATAAAGAAATATTTGGACAATAGTTCAGAGGTAATATGAACGTGAACTAGCGTCCAAAAAATTCACTGTGGAGTAATTTTCCTAAGTGGGGAGAGACCTGAAGAATTCGCTGGGGAAACTTTAGGGATTCATTGTCCGGTATTTTGAGGGAGCAAATTGTTATATTAGAGTAAAATTAATTTGCAGTGATTGTCCCCTCGTTTATAAATGCAAAGTGATGACTTTAGCGTCGATCAACTACTGAATTTTCCTTTTCAGTACATAGCATGCCCTTGTGGGGTGATGAATGTACTGATGAAAGAGACAATAATCTGGGTCATCGACTTTGCCGGCCCTCTCAGGGTATCTGATGTTGGGTAGCTGAAGTTTGTTTTCCTTCATCAATATATTGAAGATTTCCATGATGTCATCTTCATTGAAGGAGAAAGTCCCTTTTAGCCTTCGGGCTCCCGATATCTGAGTTTTACGGTCTTCCGGAAAGATGGTCATCGTTGCATCATCTTCGGATTCAGAGGGAATTCTATCCCTAGTTTCGAATGCTATCCTATTTTGTCGAGGTAGACTACCCCCAGACATGTCGTGGCATTTGTCCACAGAAGTTGATTTAGAAAGACCTGCCTCTGGTATTACAGGATCAGACTCAGGAGGTTTGGAGTTTGCAAGAGATGCAGTGTACCCCAACCCAAAACGAGTTTGTTGACAGTAAGGATTACCATGCAACGGTGTTCGTCTGCCTTTTCCATGGTTGAGGCCTTGTTTCAACTTCAAATCATAACCCATGCTTTGTATAATCTTTAAAGCTTGTGGGCTATATCTGTGGATTTGTATTTTTCCAGCATCAGACTCACGAGATTCTTCTTGTACAATCGGTCTATTCCGTATTCGACCGAAGATTATTTGATGCTGATCGTTGCGAGTCGGTGGAACAATAAAGACAGAATCCTCATGTGGCCCATATGTCATGACGACCTTAGATGTTGACGCATCTTCCCACATGATCTCCCTACGCTTGGTAGTCAGGGGAACTGAATCCTGATTATGACTCCTGTCTTTGCGTTTCTGGATCAAGAATTCTCGCAAGTCAGGAGGATTAACGGAAGAAGAAGAAGAAGAAGAAGAGGAAGAAGAAGGCTTGTTCCTCCTATTTATATTAGTTGGAATGCGGATATTGGGAACCATAACTCTCTCCCTGCCACCCGTATACAGTAGTTCAGCCATGTGGGTAGCACAAGATCCACGAGGAGCGTATCTATCCGCAAACTGGGCTTTCTTTATGCTGTGGGGCTGGTCCTGGCGTAGTCTAGAATTTTGCTCAAGCTGGCGTAAAACTGAGGAAGTCCTCAATCGGCCATCAACTTCTCGCATAATCTGGAGAGCGGGCAGATTCTTCTCTTGATGGCGTAAAAGCCGAAAGGTCGGGAAATCCGCCACTTATTTTCCCTTGCGAAGATTACTGGAACTCTCTGCCTACTTTTGAGCGAGAGAGGTATTTTTACGCGCGAAACATATTTGAATTTCCTGACTTGGCGCTGAGGCCTTATCAGAAACTACGTCTGTCCCGTCAGCGACGGGAGACGAGTTTTTACGCGCAATGCGCGATATATACTTATGGATTGGCGCTGAGGCATTGCCAAAAGTTTTATCGACTCCGCCAGCGACAGGAGACTGAGTTTTACGCGCAAGGCGCGAAGTGGACTTCTGGATTGGCGCTAAGGCATTGCCAGAAGTTTTGTCTGCCCCATCAGCGACATAAGACTGAGTTTTACGAGCAAGGCGCGGAGGGAACGATGCTACAACCTCGTTGGTCGGAGAGATCAGAGAGTTGGCAGGAATGGTAGGGGATGTCCGGGGCATCCACACCTTACGCAATTTCCTGTTGTCTTGGACAGAGAGAGAATGAGAGCTACCCCCTGCTCGAAGCATGTCTTCGTAGGCTGACTGGTCGAACTGGACGACCAAGGTCTTCTTCATTGATCCAACTGATACTGTGTCATGTTGAACAATTGCTTTCTCGTCAAATGAGAAAGTTTTCCCAACAGAGTCGCCATCTTGTGTTTGATAATAAACAAAAGAAATAAAAGTAGGTTTATATGAAAACCCTTTCTTAGGTTTACAAACAAGAAGTACAATTAATCCTATATGAGGATGTTAAGTACAAAATTTAATCTGGGTAAATATTGCTATAGTTGTCTGATCTGCAGTCGATCAATTTGTCCCTTGGACCACACGATGATGAAGAAGTGCTGTAGAAGAAGTAGAAGCTTCAAAAATTGCAAGAGAGATTGGATGCTCGATGCCAAAGTCGTCAATTACTTCCCTCTGTCTATGATTTAGACTCTTTTCTCTCAATTTTCCGACCTTTGTCTCTCAAAGATCAAATCCGCTCCTTATAAAATTCTACCTCCTTTCGACCTCCGCTCGATCTCCTCTCAACCTTTGACCTCCATGGACAGAGGTCTCTATTTATAGGCGTAGAAACTGAACAACTGAGAGAACCGCACCTTTTACGCGACGGTTATCATAACTGCTACCCACGTATAAATGATCTTCTGAATAAGCGTGTGACACGTGTCCCATTAAGAGATAATGCGTATAACTGCTACGAAGATCACGGCATGCAAGATACGTAGGTAACTGCCCCTCGCGTAGAGATGATTGGCGTAGAAGCCAAATAACTGTCTCGTTGGCGTAAAAACCAAATAGTTGTTCTGATGGCGTAAAAGCCAAGTAGGCGTAGAAGCCCAATAGCTGATATATAGGCGTAGAAGCCCAATAGCTGTCAGGTTGGCGTAGAAGCTAAGTAGGCGTAGAAACCTGATGCTGCATAGATAGGTTGCCAGCGTAAAGGATAGTCGATTCTCCTTGACTGAGGTCTTGAGCGTATTCTGGATAAGGTAGCATGTTCACATACTAATGCAAATATAGCCTGAGTTGGCGTATTTTGAGGAGATAGCATACGGCGTACTCCTATAGTTGAAAATAGCAAGGTCGGCGTATTTTAAGGAGATAGCTTACAGCGTGCTCCTATAGCTGAAAATAGCCTGATGGCGTAACATGTAGAGGTGATGATGTGGACGTATTAGCCATAATTATGGCTCACCCAATCTTTGAAAGTAGGACCAAATCTCGTGCATTAAATACAGAGATTTGCCCCCATCATGTGCATTAACTGTAGAGACGTGCCTTGAGCTCTGTACGAAGAGCAGCTTTTGACGTGGCAGTTTATTTCGTCTCCTGCTGAGCGTAAAAGCTCACGTCTGCCTGTGTAAAACTAGGCAACGTATTCCCTTGAATGCGTAAAAGCAATCTGTATCAAGGAAAGGTCACTAAATGACGGTCTGGGTCTCTGTGCCGAACCATCATTACAGCCGTCGTCTGGATAGTCGTGTAGTACTCTTTGTCAGGAGTCAGGTTCATTGTACTGTCTGACAGCTTCATTCGAAGAATACGAAGTGTTCCTCGTACACTTCTATGCTGCATTAAAAGCGGATAGATTTTGCGTCATAAAGGCGATATAACAACTTTTTTATGCTGAAGCAGTCTGAAATACTGTATTACGCGGGTTATTCTGGAGCTATATTTTACGCTGTACTAGCGTTGAAGCTCTGCTGTACGCCGATAGCTCTGAAGTCATGTCTTACGTCCCACAACACTGAAACTCTGCTTTACGCGAGTTTTATGCATATTGCGTACAATTCTGTAGCATATTTTTCATGCTTCTACAGGCTCACATCAACAAGTGGGCAACCTACCTCTTCTTCCACCAGGTCAGAAATACTAAGCCGGACAAGGTGGTAGATAGCCGAGATAAGCCCTTGAACCTCCTGAGTATGCTCAGCGGCAACACGGTCGATAACTTATTGAAGAAGCAGGGGCTTCAGATTATATTCTCGATGAGGAGATAGGGGGTTATCCTGCGGGCACTAAAGCCTTCAGTTATATGAGGCATTGTCGCAAGCCTTTGTCAAGGGAAGCTCAATTGGCTGGCTTTCTCTCCGTCTGGCTATGCCGATGGGTAGTGCCTGATATCGTATCTGTGGATCACATCTATCGCAACACCTTATGGCCTGCAGTGCATTTGGTGTTCGGAGCAAGACTAGGCCTGCTTCCTGCTATGGTTTGTAGAATATAAGCAGGCCTGAGGGCCCTTACTGATGGGCTGCTCGCAGATGAGACGCAACGTAAAGGATTTCCCAGAGTGGAATTACCCTTCCTATACCTGATGGGATGGTTAATCCTTCACAATACCAGGGTGATGTCTCCCGGATCTGCTAGCAGTTCGGGAAATAACTTCTTGTTGAATTACAAGAATTTTCTTTGGAATGTGGCGACCGTCATATATTGTCGACGGGCATTAAACGTTGCCCACGGCTGGAAGCTCTTCTGTACCGTCCTCCCTGTACATATCAATCAACAGGGGACAAAACTTAAGGATGGGGGTCAAGGGAGGACCATTCTTTCTCCTGAAGCCTTCTTCTGGTTGGTCTGCATTAGACCTTCCCATTTGCTGTACAGAAGTGAGGATCACTACTACTTGGAGCCTTATTTGCCCAGTCGGTTCGCCAGACAGTTTGGGTACGACCAGTTGCATGTGGGGAATGCCATTACCAGCTTCAAGTCCAAAGGTGGACTTATTGATGGAGCCAGAGGATGGCGGTACTTCATCACGGGCTGTACTGGTGCCACTTTTGCTGTGCCCTCGACTTCTCTCTCCATGGAGTTGCGCATCTTTCACTCGTACGCGCAGTTCTATGCGTCCATCAATACCTTCCATCGCGATTTTGATATGCATGGAAGTTTTAGGATGTCCTCCCATAGGTCCACTGGAAGGGAGGAGATTCTGTCTGTTTCCTCGGATGAGAATGAAGATACCACCGGGGCAGACAATTTCTTATTGATAATACCGAGAGGCGTAATAGCTCCGCCGGCAGAGCCTTTCGTTATCCCCAATAAACGGAAGGCTTTCACTCTGAAAGAGTCTTCCTCCCGCAAGAAGAAGACTGCCAGAGGTCCGAAAAGGGCTTCCACCAGCGGGGCTTCTAGGAGTGAGCATGTTGTTTCCCATGTTGGGGATGATTCTTTGATTAGAGGTCCTTCGCTTTTTAGAGAGGGAACCTCCATAGTTTCGACTGGCAGTGCCGGAGATTCTTTGCTCACGATCGCTGCTGCTACTACTGCTTCTGGTAGTGCTACGAGATCGCCTTCGAGGCCGAGCATATTAAGGATACCTTTATCCAGACAAATAATGGGAATAACCCCTCCTTTGTCTGTAAGTACTTCCATCGAGATTCTACCCGATGAGCCTCGAGTGGATCTTGGTGACGACTGGGAAGACTATCCTCCAACGTCGGTTGGTGCACCCTCTTCTCCAGGTATGACAGCTCGCTTAGCATCATTAAGAAATGATTTAGCTGTACAGGCTGCGGACACAACATACATACCATCGGCCATGGGTAAATGTTGTCTTTACGTCTCTTTTAGGAAAATTAACATCAAATTGATATTAACTTTCTCTTGTTTTCTTTTCAAGCGAAGACATCTCTGGAGAGGGCGGAGTTGATACAACCTTTGACTTTATTGCGGATCCTGCAAATGAAATGGCGGTGTTTGATACCGAAAAGGCATGCTTTGAAGCTGTCGATCCTTCGTCTGCAATATTCTCGGGTGTCGTCTCGCCAATAGCAGTTCAGATATCATCGGAGGAGGATGAGCCCGTCATCACGAGTGTACCTCCTTCATTGAGTATGCCAGCAACTTCAACCATTGCTGGTGTTCCTTCTTTTGTAGTGCCATTTGTAGAGGCAACGGCCGTGGCAACATCCTCTACGGTCATTCCTGGAAGAAGATTTTCCGGTATTGCAGCCACTCCCAGCGTGCATCCGATCTTCGATATACTGGTTGAACAATATACCAGCCTATTCTACCACAGTTTGAAGGAGTTGATTTCCATCGTGCTGGAGAATAACCTGAGCTTTGATACTCTGTTGACATCCTCCCAGCTTGCGATAGCGCCGATTAGAAATTTTAACGACGCTGGACGAGCTGATGCGCTAGAGCAAATAGTTAATAGTTTAGAACAACCTATTAACGAATATTTACAACTATCTCGAGGCAGCATCGATGATATAGTTCAGGCTGAATACGACTCTTTGACTGCGAAACTTGCTGAGCAGATGGAATCTCTGAACAAATCCATCCAGACTCAGCAGCAAGAGATGGATGAAGAGCAGGTTGTCTTGGCGGAAGTTATTCCTCAGCTAACCAAGTGCGAGGCCGAATATGAGGGAAATAACGCGAGGGTTCGCAACTTGGAAGGTAAACTTGCTCAGGCAAAGGAGCAGGCTCTCAAGACGTTGGCAGCTCAAGATGTGCTGAAGGGTCAAGCGGTTACAGCTCAGCAGAACTTGGCACGTGCGGGCGACATCTGCGCCGGTTTTGTTGAAGCTCAGTCCAAACTATCCCTCCTGAGCGATGACGAGGCACGATTGGAGCGGGCTCACGCTAAAATCTTGAACTCCAGGAATGAGAGGATGGCCGCTTTGGCGCAACAGATTCGTGATTTGACTGCTCCTCCCCAATGATGTACTTTTTGCTTTTTTTTGTAATTTTGCTTCTCCCGGAGATAATAAAGAGGCTTCTTCTGACTTTTGTGGACCCGTCATTTTTGAATATAAATGATAGGCTAGGGTGAAAGTGATATCAGAGGTAATATGAAAGTGATATACTTTCGGTAAACTTTAGCTGGATATATCTATTCAGATGTTATATGGACATGATAGAATATGATCCAACTAAATTTGTATACAAAACACTATCAGAGGTAATATGGATGTGATAGATTTTGAAGTTCCAAATTAGTTAAACATATCTATTCAGAGTTCATAAGAACATGATAGAATATGCTCCAACCAGTCTTTGAACGTAGTATCGTCAGAATGAGATCTTCACCATACTCCGTTTAAACAAGGGAGATTAAGCATAGTACTTCTTCAGGAATTTGCCGTTGATATGAGCCATTATCAGATATCTATTAGGCTTGGATAATCTGTAAGCGTCATTTGAAAATGTCATTTCAATCATATAAGGGCCCTCCCATTTGGGCTGGAATTTACCCTTACTTTTGTGCGTGATGATCATTAGCCTCTTCACAGCTAAAACTAGTTCACCGACTTTGAACACTCTTTCCTTCACTTTTTGGTTGAAAGCTCTGGAGATGCGTGCCTGGTAGAACGCAATGCGTTGTTGGGCTTGAAGGCGTTTCTCGTCTAATCCTTCTAGCTCTTGAAGCCGTAGTCGATCATTATTTTCCTGAGTCAGCTCATTATCCACTGCTATTCTGAGTGACAGAATTTGGATTTCAATGGGGAGAACTGCTTCACACCCATAGACTAATAAGAATGGGGTACAACCCGTCGATGCTCGTACCATTGTATGGTATGCTCAGAGGCATTCTCCCAGCTTCTCATTCCAATCTCTTTTGTTCGAAGAGACAAACTTCTTCAAGATTTTGATAATAATTTTTTTGAAGGCTTCCGCCAAACCATTAGCAGCCGGATTATATGCCATAGAGGCCATATTTTGTATTCGATTCTTATCATAAAATCGGTGAAATGCTTGGCTGATGAATTAGGGCCCGTTGTCATGAATTATCTTTCGGGGTATCCCAAAGCGATAAATGACATAGTGCTTGATAAAGCTGATCACGTTGGATGTCTTTACCTCAGCAAGGGGGATAGCCTCCGCCCATTTAAAAAAATAATCGGTGATAGCCAATATGAACCGATGTCCTCTAGAAGATGACGGGTGAATAGGACCAATGATGTCCATACCCTATGCTTCGAAGGGCCATAATGCAATGGTAGAATGTAGATACTCATAAGGCTGATGTAATTGTCTTGCATATTTCACTACATCTGCGATCATAGTAGGCCAGTAGTAGCCCATCCTCCTGATATGATCCTGTAACTTAGGACCGGATTGATGTGCTCCACATACACCATCGTGAGCTTCACGGATAACCTGCTTTGCATCATCATCGGAGAGATATCGTAGCAGTAGTCCATCGTATGTTCGACGATATAGACTTTGTGAAGAAGCATCAAAATAGAAGCGTAATGATCGTCTTTTGATAGACACTGCTTCTTTAGGATCCTCTGGTAAGATTTCGTATACCACGAAATCTATAAAGAGACTTCTCCAGTCTCTCTTAGGAGGAACTGTGTTTACGGCGTAGTTGCGTTCTATGTGAAAGTTATTTTTCACACAGAATAAATCTCTGTTGAGAAGGGTCACCGAGTTCTGCCTCCTTATAGGAATGGCTAGATCTACAGCTAGACTGGCCAGAGCATCAGCTTACAAATTTTGAGACCGAGGCACATGCTCTAGAAAAAATCCTTTAAAAGACATGGCTATCTCGGTCGTTGCTTGGTGATAAGGAATGAGGTCTGGATTGCGGACTTCATATACTCCTCTGACCTGATTGACAATCAGCTGGGAATCACCAAAAGCTTCCAGGTATTGAACGTCCAATTCTTTAGCGACTTGAAGCCCGATTAGTAGAGCATTATACTCTACCACATTATTAGAGAAGTGTTCGCTAAAAGAATATGCTCGATAGATAATAAGTTTATTAGGAGTTACCAGGACAATTCCTACTCCTGAAACCACGTTTCCCTTGGGACCAGTCCTGGAGGCACCATCGAAGAATAGCTGCCATGTATCACCTTCTATTGCAGAATTATATTCTGCAGCTTCGTCGGGGATGTCCTCGTATAGTTTGGAGGTTTCCGGAATTGGATGAGCGGCTAAGAAATCAGCCAGGGCCTGACCCTTTATGGACTTCTGAGGGATGTACACCATATCATACGGTGTTAATCACATCACCCAAGTCGCGAGTCAGAAATTAAGGACGCTCGGCTTATTCATCAATACCCGAAGAGGATTGATTCTGGAGATGATATGAATAGTTTGGCCTGTGACGTAATGTCGTGTCTTCTGAATGGCAAACATTAGGGCCAAGTATTCTTTTTCCACTAGATTGTACCGGTGTTCAGCTCCGACCATCATCCTGCTTAGGTAGTAGATAGCCTGTTCATGACCCTCATTGTTCTTCTGTGCGAGGAGAGCTCCTAAAGAATGATCAATTGCTCGAACATACAGCAAAAATGGTCTTCCTATGACGGGAGGCACCAGAATTGGAGGATTAGTGAGGTAGAATTTGATATCATTAAACGCTTGCTGACAGGCTTCGTCCCATACAAATGACACACCTTTCTTCATCAGGCGAAAAAAAGGTTGACATCTCCCTAAAAGGTTGGATATGAATCTCCTGATATAAGCTAGGCGACCTTGAAATCCCCTGAGTTCCCTCAGATTACGGGAAGGTCGCATCTCTAGGATAGCCTTTACTTTATCAGGGTCAACTTGAATGCCTTTAGCGGTAATGACAAATCCCAGGAATTTGCCACTGGATACACCGAGGAAGGACTTCGTAGGGTTCATTTTAAGCTGATGTTGGCGCATCAACTCGAACACTATCTTCAAGTCTTGGATGTGAGTATCCCTAAGGCAGCTTTTGATAGTGATGTCGTCTACGTAATACTCCACTGTTTTGCGTAGATGCTCATGAAATATGTTACTCATAGCCCGCTGATATGTAGCCCCGGCATTCTTCAATCCAAAAGGCATGACTGTGTAGCAATATACCTCCAGTGGTGTACGGAAGGTAGTATGCTTCTTGTCTTCAGGATCCATCTTAATCTGATTGTATCCTGAAAATCTGTCCATGAAAGACATGCGCTCAAAGCCGTAGGTATTTTCGATCATGACGTCTGTGATGGGAAGAGGGAACTCATCCTTGGGGCAAGCCGCATTAAGATCTCGAAAGTCGATACAAATACGAACTTTTCCACTTTTTTTTCATGACTGGGACAACATTGGCAACCTAATCAGGATGTTGCTCTTCCCGGACAAACCCACAGGCTACCAACTTCTTGATTTTAGCTTCAATGACATCCATCATATCCGGGCAAAACCGGCGTTGGTGCTGCTTTACAGGCTTCAAATTGGGCAGTATGTTGAGCTTATGGGTAGCCACTTTTGGATTAAGACCTGGCATATCCTCATAATTCCACGCAAAGACGTCGATATATTCTTTTATCAGTTGGATCATCTCTTCCCTTTCTTCTTCGGAAAGATTGTTACTGATAAATATCGGTTTTGGTAAAAATTCATCCCCAACATCAACCTGGATAACTTTATCTTCAGTGGGCGGTTCTCTCTGCTCGAACCGGAGTTCCGAACCGGAGTTTCCATTGTGTATCCATTTGCTGTGCCCAGGAGTCATTTTCAAACGGTTCAGATTCCTGTTCGTCTGCTTCGAGAGAATCTGTCAATACCGTATTTGCTGACAATACTCGTTCGAGATCAGCACATGAACCGGAGGACGACGAACCATCCTGAGAAGAGGAAATGGTATCCTCACTTGACTCAGAAGTCACAAAAGATGTGGTATACCCTAACCCGAAGTGAGTTCGTTGAAAATAGGGATCACCATGCAACGACATTCGCCTGCCTTTTCCGTAGAGGCCTGGTTCTGACTTCAGGTCATAAACCATGCTTTGCATAATCTTCAAAGCCTGTGAGCTATATCTGTGGACCTGCATTTTCCCAGCATCTGACTTGTCAGCCCCCTGATTTTTCAAAATTTTTAAAAACGATTTCACACAATTTTCTGTAATTTTTTTGGAAATTAAAACTAAGGTATTTTATGATTAAAGGATTTTTAAATGATATTAATTAGTATTAAAATATTATGAAAATAATATTTTTGGGTGTAAAATGAAAAACTGGACATAGGGTAATTTTCTGTAAATTTATTGGACTCATAAAATATTTTTAAAGCCCCAAAAACTAATTTATAATTAAACCAAAATAAACCCTGACTGAACCCGGTTTATTTTAAACAAACGAACCGAACTGCAGTAAACCGAACCGGACCAAACCCAGCCTTAACGGGTTGGGTCGGATCCGAATCGAACCTGACCCGGACCTGAAACCCGGCCGAAACCCTAAATCGGATTCCCCCCCGAATCACTGTTCCAGCGCCGCTATATAACCCTCTCTCCTCCGCCTCGACGCCGGAACCTAACCCGCAGCGCCGCCACTCCCCGTCGCCGACGACCCGCCTGTGCAACCCCCTCTCCGTCGCCATCCTCGTCACGTCTCCCCTCCGCTCCTAGCCCATCCACCCCTCGACGAACCCGTCGTCTCCGGCCAGTCCACCCCGCGGCGGCTTCGGCTGCAGTCCGCCCCGCCGGCCTGTGCAGCCTGCTCCGGCCCGACCATCATCCCCGACTCCAACTGTTGTGCACCGGCTGCTGCCGACAATAGCACCCTGATCCGTCCGGTTGGCTGTGCAGTGCACCCCATGGCTGAACCCGCATCCCGCTCCGTCTGGCCTGACTGTGCAGTGCACATCCTCCCCGCAGCGTCCGGCGGTACAGCACTCCGTCCGGCCAACTTCCTCATCTCCTCCTCGTACGATTACACCACCACCACCATCACCACCACTACCACCATCATCACCACCACCATTACACTTTCATCTCCACCACCACCACCACCACAAGCTCCCATTATCACCACCACCCTCGGCGTTCCCTGCCACCGAGCGACACCCTAGGTCGGCCGCCCTCTCCCAGATCGGTCACGACCCGCTGCCCTAGCCCCGGACACGGCCAACCCGGACACAGCAGCATCCCCGTGACCCGGACACGGCAGATTCGAACCAGGACACGAAATAGTCACCCGGACACGAGAAATTCTCGTTCCATAGAGCCCGGTTCAGGTAACCCGTTCTCTCTCCTCGTTATTCCGTTTTCTATTCCGTCAGTTGTGTCGCATAGACTGTGTAGCCCTCTCGATGCCCATGTAACCCGCTCGGTGCGTCGCATCCTGTGGTGATCGCGAACCGCGATCCAAAAATAAGAAAACTAACACCCTATTTTACCCCAAAACTGAGTGCGCCCCGCTAAATGGGACGACTTGGTCATGCGCCATCTTTACCGAAACGTGCGCGCCGTTGATACGGACATGAAGGATTTCGCAGAAGTTGATTTTGATGTGCGTGCACACCGAAATCAACACGTATCCGTCGACAACGTCCCGTATCCGCCTGTTCTGGAATACGTTGTAACTTTGTGTACATACGTCGGATCGAAACGAAACTTACGACATCGAACTCGTAGCAATACGCTGGTCCTGTGACCCAAGTTTGGTTCGATTCTGAGGACGTTGACAAAATCGCGTATCGTGGGCCCTACGGCTCCACTTGATGAGCGATTTTGTGATCGGCTCATCGGAATCCAGTTTTGGAAGTTCCGTTGGGTTCGTATCATCGTTCCTGACTTGTTGACACTAAGTTGGACAAATTTGGAGACCTTTGATCCTGACACATTTTTTGGTGCAAAATGGCCCACATGTGGACCCCTCTTTGACCAGAAACTGTCATTTTTGCCCCTGTGTCCAAATTGGACTTAAGGACAGACGTTTCTAGCTATTTGATATTTTCTGAGACTGTTGGTGATGTTTATTACAGCTTTTGGAGGAGTACCTGCAGGATCCACTGATACAGGGACAGCTGTTGGTATTCAAACCCCAGGCAAGTATACCTTGCCAACTTTGCAGTCTTGTTACATATTTTTCTTGATTCATTTATATTGTTGTGCATGCTTGACCTAGGACCGTGTGACTTACTTAGCGTCCGATTATTAGTCGGGTGCCAACACTGTATGCAGAGTTGTGTAACGTCACCTAGAGATGGACATTCGTGACCCTTTACATTCTCGTACTTGTCTTATCAAGTACACCATAACCCAGGACACTTGACACTATTCATGAGATAGAATCTTCCTGAGATATTCATGGTGATTCTGTATCGGATACAGGACTTGACATAGATATTATATTCATAGATATTATATGACTTGTTGCATTAGCTATGATCGTGTGTGACATGTACATGAGACGTTGTGGACATGAGACGTGTGGTTACATTGGGTGGGGAGAGACACACAGGCTACAGGCTATTTTATATATATCTACTACTATTATGAGGCCGTAGACTCTCCAGCAGAGCTAGGCACCTTACATGTTATATATACCTACTACTATTGTGAGGCCGTAGACTCTCCAGCAGAGCTAGGCACATTACTTGTTATTTACTGCTACCGGCTCTCTGACACAGAGCTTGTAGTGGTCTCAGCCTGAGTAATAGTGATGCTCTCACTTGTATTTCACATAGATGGTTACATATTGACCCTATTTATTTTATTTATTTTCTGTACTGCATTATTTATGGCTTGAGTTATTTTGTACCTTGCTATGTCCCCTGAGGACCTGGATCCGGATTATGTTCCCAGGATAACAGACGAGATCTACCCTGAGGTATAAAGGACAGGAGCACTAGAAGGAGCAGGAGCAGACACTGGAGCAGTACCAGATTCAGTAGACGAGTGATCATCGAGGGTATCTTCTGAGTATATACTATTTCCATACTCAGTATTTGCGGTGGTTATCTTTATTCTTGTATCTTGACAGATGTATCAGACTCATTATCGGGTTATTTTCTGAGTTTATATTTTATTGAGATTGATCTTGCTTTTTGATTCTGATATTGTTGTATTCATTTCTGTGGATGAGATTAGTATATCTAGACCCTTATTGTTGTATCACAGCTTAAGTACGCCCTGATGGATCCATTAAATTAGATTTGTCCATTAGTGTGTGCTGCTGGCCATTGTCACGTGTCTAGTCCCTCGGTATTTTGGGACTGGGGCGTGACATAGTTTTTGTGGTGGCCCATGCAGGTCTACGACTAAATCGTTCGGTTTCAACTTAGGGACCGAGCAAGCCTGACCTAGGATTAGAGTATAGGATCTCATCCACAACTGAGACTCATCCTCCTTCCAATCCATTCCGTTGAATAATTGCATCCTGCTTGATTCATGTGCCTTCTTATTAGTTCTTTGAGTGTAGCCTTCTCCTAGAATATAGAAGTCCCTGTTGATAGAATAATAAGTAGGGTAACCTTCCTATTAAGAGTACAGCTAGGATATTGACACACCCCTAAGTAGAACGCTTAATGAACCCTAGCTTCCCTCCCCTATAGAATAATTTACCATTATTTCTTGTTATAGTCATGAATGACCAAAGAGTGGGATAGGCTGCTAAGAGCTAGTTAGAGATTTGACCCTAATGTTGACCCCAGTCTTGAGGAACCAATAGAAATCTGAGATCGAATGTTAGACTGAACCTAATGTGCATAGGAGATAGTGTAAGGATATAGGTTCGTGTCGTGATATTAGCAGACGGTACCTCAGGGAGCCCAGAGCAACGAGTATGACATTCTCCATGAGATCATACCTCAAACACGGAGAATTGCTCGCCACCTTCACCTTAGGAAACCATGATATTATCTAGAGCCCCATATTTTAATTTTCTATGTTGTTCATCTGTGACCTTAATGTTCGCTAATGCACAACGACTAAAATGTGTTCTTCTTTCCTCCGTCTTTCAATTCGTGCCACCTGACACTTCTGATAGTAGGCCAAGTAATTTTATTCCTTGTTAAGGACCCATAGTTTGCTAGGATTATAGTTGTAGTCTTGAATTTGAAGATTTTGTGCTTGGTAGTTAGAGTTCAATAAGTTTGAGTTAATCTTGTAGATTATGACCCGATGATTATCCCTTAGTGTTAAATCATGTAATTTATACCCCCACCTCGATGAAAGTTATATTCCATTTCCCTTGAGACTAGTAACCTTTCCATTCTCGCTATTGACACATGTTCTATGAGCACTATGATTAAGACTTAAAGGTGACCCTTACCTATATAATGCAATAGGAGACCCTAATAAGTACCAAGATCTTTCCTCATATACCCTAATAAGAGTTTCTGTTTTATTTACATGTATAAGGTTATTTTGCAGGATCCTCTTAAGACTGTCACAGTATTAGTTTAATTCTTTTAAGTTGGGTAGTATGCCTCACAACCTAGTACCACATAGTCCACTTGACCCATCGAGGCGGTGTAACTGAATGACATTAATTGTATGCTAGCAAAAGATGACAGTATTTATTCAGACAATAGAATTTAGAGATCCTTGCCCCTATTTGGTCGATTAGCGACTTAGACAAGGAGGTTGTATGATAACTGTAGAGATTGTAGAGTCTTTTATTAATGTTGCTTATTTTGTTTTGTGAATTGGAATAAGTTGTACCTCCTTTCATCATCATCTAGCGTACTTATATTTGCTGTACTACATTGACTTATGCTACTATTTTATAGCCTAGTTTTACAAGCTTATTCTTTTATCAAGCTTGTTCATGATATATGTATTAGTGGACACGTACACTAATATATTTCAGAATCAGTGTCTTATGGTCTGATCAACCATAGTGCGCTTGGTTCGCCCTTTGCAATAATACTTTACGTGGATTGAGATATATAGTTGACTAGTAGACACCTGTACTTGCCCTCTAGATATGTCTGAGCAGATCGTATCGGTTACATAAATGTACGAATACGAGCATACGAACAAAGGATTACCACAATAGGATTTCAATCCACAACCGCCTTGACAATTCTCATTTGAATTCTTTAAACGCCTTGATCCCGATACTTCTATTCTATTACCTCTCCCTTGAACTCTTTAATATTGATCTCTGTCTTCCCTTATGTCACGCCCCAGTCCCAATAATACGTAGGACTAGAACACGTAAGCATGCTAGCCACATGGATATGGCAACTCCAATATATGGAAACCATAACCTATACATACGCTGTAATATGAATATAAACTCACATGTGGTATATATAATGTCACAAGTCACAGATATGCTAATCTTATCCACACAACAAGTCATAAAAAAGAAATACTAAACTAGAATAAGGAGTCTGAAATATCCAAAATAATAGTCGGGTGGAGACAAATCCACTACCAATGACTATATCCAAAACTAGAATGAGAGAAGAGTATAAAGTCTCCAATATAAAATAATATGAAGACAGAAGTGTATCAGCTAAAAGAATCCATCGCTAGATGTACTCAAAGATGCTCAGAAGGTAAGACCTCCTCGGCAGAAAGTAAAGCGTCAGGTCCAGGCCCGTACTCCTGCAAATACTCAAGAGCAGATACACCTGGCAAAGGATCAGGTCCTCAGAGGGACGTAACAAGATACAGAAAAGCGAGCCAACTTGAATACAGTAAACATGCATATAATTTGAAAATAAATAAGTACGCTGTACAAGACAATCTATATGAATGCAAATAAGGATACTTTTTAACGTATGGGCAAGGGTAGGCTACTCGATCTAATCCTCACAACTCATACGCTCGTCAGTGGACATTATCAGCCGACATACCTCTGGGGTATTGACCCTCGGACTCCATCAATCGACATACCTCTGGGGTTACGACCATCGGACATGACCACCATAGTGCGTGCTAGTGACTATGGTTTACCAGAGTGGTTAAAAGCCCATACGCCTAATGATTGTCCTCTATTATACTAAGTGTCAAGTGTGTGTCAACATATCTAATATATAGTAATGACTGAAAGGAACTACACATGCAATAAATAAACAAAATTATAATAAATATACAGAAATATACTAAGCATGAAAAATACTGTAAACAATTTGGCAAGGTATCTTGCCTGGTAAGAAAGCTGCAAGGTGTACTGTCCAGAAGTCAAAAGCACAAGATCAAAAGCTATGGCCGCAGAACAAATGTCTCTGGATGCTGAAATAAACATCACCAACGTTCCCAGAATAAGCAAAATAGCTAAAAAGTACTTTCCTTTAGTCTAATTTGGATACAGGGGCAAAACGGTAATTTCGGGTAAAAGTGGGGTCCACATGTGGCCCACTTTGCATCAAAAAGCGTGCCAAGGGTAACAGTCTCTAAATGGGATAAACTATAGGTCAAACAACTCTAAATGTCAATACGAACCCAACGGTATGTCCAAAATGGATTCCGATGGACCGAACACAATTTTGTCCAAAAAGTCAACTGTGGGGCCCGCCAATTGGCGATTTGGTCAACCGTCTCAGAATTGCGTGAAAAATTGGGTCACAGGACCAGCGCGTTACCACGAGTCCAGTGGCACAAGTTTTGTCATAATCTGACAAGCGTGCACAAAATACGCGCGAGTTCCACAAAAGTTGCGACACAGGATGTGTCCGCGGATACGGCCTGATTCCGGCGCGCACACGCGTCCGAATCAGTTTCTCATAAATTTTTACGTGTCCGGTTACGCTGCATGCACCATTCGATACACTTGGTACATGACGGGACGGTCTTATTTGGCAGGGCGCGCTCCGTTTCACAACTTTTAGAATTCTGGAAAAAAGTGGGTTCGCGGGATTTTGTGACGAATTTAATTCTATCCACAACAGTTAATAATCTAGGGTTATTTAACAGAAAATAAACTAGGTTAAGTGTTCTACACATATCAAAAAGAATCACCAAATTTGGATCTCTGTGGTGGAAGATACGAACTCGACAACATGGGTGGTCACCGCAGTTTTTTGTGATCCCAGAATTGGGTCTGCTTGCGCCAACTTGGACGCTATTTTTGCCTATGGGTACACGTTGTTCGAGGTCTGCTATCATACAAATATGAAAGAGGGTTAAGGGGTAAGCATACCGGTGAAGACGGAACGGCGTTTGGTTGAGCGAGTCGACGAAAAGCAACTCCGGAACGAAGGTACCTCATTGTGGGAATCCGCAGTGCGTGGGGTCGCAGTCGTCGGGATTTGTTTGGACAGCCTGACGGGGTTCTCTGGCTGCGGTGACGGCTCTCTCTAGGTCTAGATGAGAAGAGGAAGGTCTGGGATGATTAGGTTTAGGGTTTTATAAATATAAGTAGCGATATATATATAGGATATATATATAAGTAAGTTAAAAAAGGGGGGAAGTCTTCCGCGCGCGGCTCGTAAGGTTGCTGCTGCTCAAAAGGAAAAGGGGCAGCTGTGGTGCTTTTGGTTGGCTGTGTGTTGGAATGGAATGGTTTTTGCTTTAGGTTTGCTTTAATGGTTTGCTTAAGAATTAGTATTATTAGGATAGTTATTATTATTAGTTTTATTAGTTTATTAATAATTCTTTTCTTTTCTTTTCCTTTTTCTTTATAAAATATATATATGCATATATATATATATATATATATATATATATATATATATATATATATATATATATATATATATATATATACTCACAAGAAAAATTATAGATTAGAATAATGCACACCGTTAAGCTAGTAACTACTCAAGGGGTCTCCTACATGAAATAAATTTTAAAAAATTTCTGATGGTCCCATAAATCCTCTAAGTGTCCCAACACATAAAATAAAAATTAATAAAAATATATTTCTCCTAATTAGCACATAATTACATTAATTAAATTATTAATTAATAAAAAAATTAATAAATACGATTTTTTTTTGAAATAGGGGTTTTACACCTTATTTCGGAAAGACGAAACCTCGTGCTTGGTATAAGTTTGATACACAGGGAGTACTAGATATACCCCAAAGGCCGATCACATACTTGAGGATTATTCTTTCGTAATTAAGGACATATCATATATGATATAATCGGTATTGAAGTTTTGAGGATTGAATGACATGAGTAAATATATTAAGGAATATTTTCTTAAGGTATATAGCCTTATGTGATAGATGGGTATATTCTAAGTTGGGTAGCAGTGCATTGTCAACTCTAGAGGAATTTCTCTTAGATTGTGATCGAGTAAGATTAGATTGGGAGAGGTTCAAGCCATTTTAATTTTGAGAAATTTAGAAGAATGACTAAGATGATGAGTATTGATGAATTGATATTGAGGACCCAATATTTATACCTTAAGTACATGATTTAAATTTTTGAACAATGAAGGTAGAATCATCAATTTGAACTTGGAGGATAAATATAGAATTTCAGACTTGAACATTGGTGGACTGCATTTAAATTATTTTTCAATTTGATGATTTGAATTAAGAATTAAAATTTGATGGTTGGACTACCTATTTGAAATATTGAGGATGTGAATGGGATTTAAAAAATGGAAACATACAAAAATATATAAGTAAAAATGAGAATAATATTGGACTCAAATTACTTCTAGAGGAGATTATGATAGTTAGAAATCGTGAGGTAAAATTTACATGCGTATTTAAATCTTGAAGATATTATATGGATTTAATTTAAAATTTGCCTGTGGGTAATTTGAAAAAAAAAGTGAGAAGATATAACCATAGGTTGAATTTTGATAGGAACAATGATCATCTTAACCTTGAAGTGATTGCGATGGATCTGATTGGGATTTTAATTATCGCAAGGAGATTGCGATTGACTTACCTTATGTACATGAAAGATTAACAGATTATGCCTTATTTAATTTTGAGGACGACATTGTTTTAAGTTGGCTGGATTGTGAAATCCCCTCACCTAAGAATTAGACCTACTTGGCTTAGATAGGGAGACTGAGGCTCGGTATTTTTATTTAGTTTTACAACATGGTATCCCTTGGCGTACCTTACCATTATTTCGATAATTGGAGCACTTCACTAGTCACTGTCCTCCTACAAATTTCACACCCTTGTCCTAGACATGCCCATCTTCCATTTCCATCTTTGTGCAACGTTTCAACGGTTGGGCATTTTTATGCAAAAGAGCATTTAGGTGTCCACATCATTGACACGACACAGGAAGAACCGATTTTTTTCTCATATGGATTTTCCCATAATTTTTGGAATGTGCAACGTGCAACATCGCCCACTCCGTTAAACCTAGTCTTGTATTTTAACCAATGCAAATCTTATACCATCATTGTCTTCTACCGTGGCTTAATTTTAATTTCGAGGACGCAATTTTATAAGTTGGGTAGATTGTCAGCCCCCTGATTTTTCAAAATTTTTAAAAACGATTTCACACAATTTTTTGTAATTTTTTTGGAAATTAAAACTAAAGTATTTTATGATTAAAAGATTTTTAAATAATATTAATTAATATTAAAATATTATAAAAATAATATTTTTGGGTGTAAAATGGAAAACTGGACATAAGGTAATTTTTTGTGAATTTATTGGACTCCGAAAATATTTTTAAAGCCCCAAAAACTAATTTATAATTAAACCAAAATAAATCCTGACTGAACCCGGTTTATTTTAAACAAACCGAACCGAAACGTAGTAAACCGAACCGGACCAAACCCAGCCTTAACGGGTCGGGTCGGATCCGAATCGAATTCGACCCGGACCAGAAATCCGGCCGAAACCCTAAGTCGGATTCTCCCCCGAATCACTGTTCCAGCGTCGCTATATAACCCTCTCTCCTCCGCCTCGACGCCGGAACCTAACCCGCAATGCCGCCACTCCCCGCCGCCGATGACCCGCCTGTGCAACCCCCTCTCCGCCGACCTCCTCGCCGCGTCTCCCCTCTGCTCCTAGCCCATCCACCCCTCGATGAACCCGTCGTCTCCGGCCAGTCCACCCCGTGGCGGCTTCGGTTGCAGTCTGCCCCGCCGGCCTGTGCAGCCCGCTCCGGCTCGACCATCATCCCCGACTCCAGCTGCTGTGCGCCGGCTGCTGCCGACAGCAGCACCCCGATCCGTCCGGTCGGATGTGCAGTGCACCCCACGGCTAACTCCGTATCCCGCTCCGTCCGGCCCGGCTGTGCAGTGCACATCCTCCCCACAGCGTCCGGCGGTGCAGTACCCCATCCGACCAACTTCCTCATCTCCTCCTCGTCCGATTACACCACCACCACCATCACCACCACTACCACTATCATCACCACCACTATTACACTTCCATCTCCACCACCACCACAAGCTCCCATTATCACCACCACCCTCGGCGTTCCCTGCCACCGAGCGACACCCTAGGTCGGCCGCCCTCTCCCAGCTCGGCCATGACCCGCTTCCCTAGCCCCGGACACGGCCAACCCGGACACAGCAGCATCCCCGTGACCCGGACACGACAGATTCGAACCAGGACACGAAACAGTCACCCGAACACGAGAAATTCTCGTTCTACGGAGCCCTGTTCAGGTAACCCGTTCTCTCTCCTCGTTATTTCATTTTTCGTTCCATCAGTTGTGTCGCATAGACTGTGTAGCCCTCTCGATGCCCGTACAACCCGCTCGGTGCATCGCGTCCTGTGGTGATCGCGAACCGCGATCCAAAAATAGAAAAACTAACGCCTTATTTCACCCCGGAACTGAGTGTGCCCTGCCAAACGGGACGACTTGGTCGCGCGCGGTCTTCACCAAAACGTGCGCGCCATTGGTACAGACGTGCGAGATTTCGCAGAAGTTGATTTGGATGTACGTGCACACCGAAATCAACACGTATCCGCCGATAACGCCCCGTATCCGCCTGTTCTGGAACACATTGTAACTTTGTGTACACACGTCGGATCGAAACGAAACTTACACCATCGGACTCGTAGCAATACGCTGGTCCTGTGACCCAAGTTTGGTTCGATTCTGAGAACGTTGACAAAATCGCATATCGTGGGCCCCACGGCTCCACTTGACGGGCGATTTTGTGATCGGCTCATCGGAATCCAGTTCTGGAAGTTCCATTGGGTTCGTATCATCGTTTCTGACTTGTTGACACTAAATTGGACGAATTTGGAGACCTTTGACCCTGACACATTTTTCGGTGCAAAGCGGCCCACATGTGGACCCCCTCTTTGACGAAACTGTCATTTTTGCCCCTGTATCAAAATTGGACTTAAGGACAGGCGTTTCTAGCTATTTGATATTTTCTGAGACTGTTGGTGATATTTATTATAGCTTTTGGAGGAGTACCTGCAGGATCCACTGATATAGGGACAGCTGTTGGTATTCAAACCCCAGGCAAGTGTACCTTGCCAACTTTGCAGTCTTGTTACATATTTTTCTTGACTCGTTTATATTGTTGTGCATGCTTGACCTAGGACCGTGTGACTTACTTAGCGTCCGATTATTAGTCGGGTGCCAACACTGTACGCAGAGTTGTGTAACGACACCTAGAGATGGACATTCGTGACCCTTTACATTCTCGTACTTGTCTTATCAAGTATACCATAACCCAGAATACTTGACACTATTCATGAGACAAAATCTTCCTGAGATATTTATGGTGATTTTGTATAGGATGCAGAACTTGACATAGACATTATATTCATAGATATTATATGACTTGTTGCATTAGCTATGATCGTACGTGACATGTACATGAGACGTTGTGGACATGAGATATGTGGTTACATTGGGTGGGGAGAGACACACAGGCTACAGGCTATTTTATATATATCTACTACTATTGTGAGGCCGTAGACTCTCCAGCAGAGCTAGGCACCTTACATGTTATATATACCTACTACTATTGTGAGGTTGTAGACTCTCCAGCAGAGCTAGGCATATTACTTGTTATTTACTACTACCGGCTCCCCGACACAGAGCTTGTAGTGGTCTTAGCCTGAGTACTAGTGATGCTCTCACTTGCATTTCACATAGATGGTTACATATTGACCCTATTTATTTTCTGTACTGCATTATTTATGACTTGAATTATTTTGTACCTTGCTATGTCCCCTGAGGACCTGGATCCGGATTATGTCTCCAGGATTAGCAGACGAGATCTACCCCGAGGTATACAGGACAGGAGCACTAGAAGGAGAAGGAGTAATGGAGCAGTACCAGATTCAGTAGACGAGTGATCACCGATGGTATCTTCTGAGTATATACTGTTTCCATACTCAGTATTTGCGGTGGTTATCTTTATTCTTGTATCTTGACAGATGTATCAGACTCATTATCGGGTTATTTCCTGAGTTTATATTTTATTGAGATTGATCTTGCTTTATGATTCTGATATTGTTGTATTCATTTCTGTGGATGAGATTAGTATATCTAGACCCTTATTATTGTATCACAGCTTAAGTACACCCTGATGGATCCATTATATTGGGTTTGTCCATCAGTGTGTGCTGCTGGCCATTGCCACGTGTCTAGTCCCTCGGTATTTTGGGACTAGGGCGTGACATGACTCGTGAGAAGCTTCTTGTATAATCGATCTGTTCCGCATGAGACCGAAGACTATTGGATGCTGATTGTTGCGAGTAGGTGGGATAATAAAGATGGAATCTTCATGCGGCCCGTATGTCGTGATGATATTAGATGTTGACACTACTTCCCACACATACGGATGATATGAGTCTATAGCTTCCAGGAATTTTTGTGCTATAGGCTCTATATCGTTATGAGGGGAGTATTCCTGATTTGGAAATTGAGCGTCAGGATACTGGAAAAGAAAATCTTTATTATCGTCAGAAACCACGTTCCCGGTTGTATTTACATCAGTCGGTTGCGTGCTGCGCCAAAGGTTGATGACCAAAGGTGGAGGCTTCTGGTTCAGAGTGATTACTAGAGGATCACTTCCTCCTCCTGATTTGGTTGTGTCCAAGTGGATAGCCATGGGTTCCATGACTTTCGGACGGGTAGTCTGTCCTTTCACCTGGATTGATAGAGGTTGCTCAGTAGATGGCTCTCCTGGCTCCCGGTGGGATTCCTCCTCCGTCTTGCCTGACACCTCCTTCATGTAGTCTTGGGTGTACAACATGGCATCGAAATAATAGGACTCAACTCCTTTGAACGGGTTGAGGTCAGCAAACTCTGTTTTAACTGTCCCTTGGGCGTCTACATATTTGAAGCATTGATGTAGAGTCGAAGGAACAATGTTGTGCTCGTGGATCCATGGTTTGCCCAACAGAATATTATAGGACACCTCTGAATCAATGACGTAGCAGGTAGCCACTGATCTAAGGTCACCAATCTGGATTCTCAGACGAATCTTCCCCAACGGCTTACTTTTTCTAGTGTTGAAGTCCACGATTGTAGTGGTGGTGTAAGCCAGTTCACTTGTAGGAATCCTCAGCGGCCTGAGCAGACTATAAGGGATAATGCTGATCGACGATCCCGGATCTATGTGAATCCGGTCTACCTCCATGGAACCGACGTATCCGGTGTAATAGAGGGGTCTGTCATGCTTGTTATGTTTTAACAACATGTCCTCTTGAGTAAAAGTGATGTTAGGGACCACTTCTATCACGCTATGGCATTGAGGACATGCCACAGGCTCTTTGTCGGGGGACTTAAGCTGAGTCAAGCATACATCCGCCTGCATTAAATCTTCACTCAAGGCTTGACGAGTGTCTTTGGAAAGCCTGAGTATCTCAAAAATGGACAGTATGGCTGGAGTATTAGCCAATTGGGCCAGGATATCGAAGTTATATGGTTTCTCTAAACCTTTGTTTTGAATATTCTTCAAAGGTTTATCAAAATGCTTCTTTCTGCTTGCCCTTGTCCACCGAAGTTGGTCTAGAAGGACCTGCCTCTGATATGACAGGTTCGGGTTCTAGAAGTTTGGCAGTTGAAGTGCCTATCGTCGCATCTTCCTAATTTTCTCCATAGTCCTTGAGGTAGGCTTTCCCTGAACGGGTTCCGGTAGCCAAAGCCTCTTCTTCTGATGTCGAGGAAATTGTAACCATATAGCATGGTTTACACCTTGGGTTATTTTTAGACCTAGCCTTAGCAGCTTGAGTCTCTTTCTCAATCTCTGACACCAAATCAGGATGAACCCACATAATCTCACCACATTGGGTAGTTAGGGGTACCAAGTCATGGTTTTGACCCCTGGCCGGAGGAAGATTAACAATGTTCATCATTATCCGGAGAATAGGTACTACACCATCCGAGACTTCTTGAGGGGGCAGATTGCCGAATTAGAGAGAGATCATGTTGGCGGTGACCGTCTTCTCGCTATTACGCAGAGTGATGGCCTTGGCATCGATCAACTCCTGGATTTTCCTCTTTAGTACATAATATGCCTTCATAGGGTGATGCATGTACCTGTGAAAAATACAGTACTTAGGGTTATTGGTACTGCCGACTTCATTGGGCCGCTTTACCTCGGGGAGGGTGAGCTTGCCACTTTTGACCAGACAATCGAATATGCTCGGAATGTCGTCGTCGTCGAAAGAATATTCTTCTTTAGTCCTGGAAGTCCCAAGATTTGTCTGCGTAGTCCCTGGAGTATGTTGCCTGGACGTGTTGATCGCCAGAGCTTCTTTTCCTTTGGAACTACGAGGATGGTCGCTATTGGAGGATGACCACTTCCCTCTTTCACAGGTAGAGATCATAATTCCATTATCACGCGCCTTCCGACTGTTATCTTCAGCGGCTACCGCTGAGATGATAAACGAGGGCCAATCATAGAACTGATATGGTCCTATAAACACCGAGATCAGCGGAAGAAGATTCTTCCTGCAAATGTCCACCAAGGCTGAATCCGGAACTCCGGGAGGCATCTGTAAAGTGGCCTGACGAAAACGTTCAATAAAAGTACGAACGTTCTCTTTCTCCTTCTGCTTTACTTCGATGAGCGAGGACATAGACATGTCCATCCCTCCTTCGTAAAATTGAGCGAAGAACAGAGTCTTAAAATCTTCAAAAGAAGTAATGCAGTTGTCCGTAAGACTACGGTACCACTGGTAGGCCACCCCAGACAGACAGCCCTTAAATACTCGAGTGAGAAGGGCATCATTCCCTTGCAGCAACACTATCATCATGCTGAAGTAGTTCATGTACTGGCTCGGTGACGTCTTTCCCTCAAACAAAACCATAGCCTATGGTTTGTATTTTGGTGGGAAAAGGATCTCATCCCAGATAGCTGGGTAAGGCTGGTTGATGCCCAACTTCTTGAGCTGATCCTTGTGTTTCAAGGTATCAAATTGGGCTTTCAACTCCCGAACTGCCTGCATCGGATCTTCAGCTGGGAAAGGGACCGCAGAGAGGTGAGAGGTCGGTTGTATTGTAACTCCAACATGAGGTAATACATTCTTCGGGTTCAGAGGTGGAGGAGCCGTTGACTCTTGATTTGGAGCAGGCTCCTGGCTTGTATTAGATGGTGGCATGTCCACCCCCACACGCAGTTGAGTTGGAGGAACAGATGCTTGAGCTATAGCCACTGCATGTTGAGTCATCATCATCTAGTGCATATTCTCCATCATGGAATGCATCTCTTTCAGCGATGTTTCTAATACAACGATGCATTGCTCAGTACTCCCTGACGAGGAAGCCTCTTCATGTTCATCTCCAATGGTATAAACTCCTATTTCTCTGGGTGCTACTGAGGGATTAGTATAGATTTCTGTGGAGATCGAGTCTATACTGTCAGTATCACATTCAGGAAACTGGCGACCCCCAGTGTCGAAATCGGAGGAATATGAAGCCGATTGTCGCGACCTCGAGCGAGTATTCCGAAATACACCTGCTTCAATATTCTCAAGGAGCCTGTCAAATCTCCTTTGGCTTGGAGTTCTAGAGGGGTGACATCTTGAACTTGACCTTCCTTTAGGAATGTGTGAAGCCATGTTTACTGATGCGAATGTCGGATCTTCTTCCTGTAGAGGCAAAGAGTAGTTCAACCGGTCAAAAACTGACCGTTTTGCCTTCGAGCAGCAGTAGTTAACTACAACTTTATGACTATTACAACAGTGATTGCTAGGAGATATAATAGACCTATTAGAAGATCCACTGTCTTTGCGCTTTTGGATCAAGAACTCACGCAAATCAGGAGGATTAACAGGAGAAGAAGAAGAAGAAGAAGAAGAAGAAGAAGAAGAAGAAGAAGAAGGCTTATTTTGCCTTTTTACATCAGTTGGGGTATGGAGATTGGGAATCATAACTCTTTTCCTCCCATAAGAATACAACAGTTCATCCATGTGAGTAGCATACGATCCATCATCTGTTTGAGGAGCGTATGTTCTCGTGAACCGGGTCTTCTTTACGCTGAGGGGCTTGTCCTGGCGTAATCCGTAGCTTTGCACATGTTGGCGTAAAACTGAGGAAGTCCTCAATTGGCCTTCAGAGTTCCGCGTAATCTGAAGAGCGGGCAAATTCTCCTCAATTGGCCTTCAGACTTCCGGATTGGTGCTAAGGCATTGCCAGATACTTTGTCTGCCATGTCATAGACGGAAGACAGAGTTTTATGCGCAAGGTGCGGTATAGACTTCTGGATTAGTGCTAAGGCATTTCCAGAAGCTTTGTCTGCCATGTCACAGACGAGAAACAAAGTTTTACGCGCGAGGCGCACAGGTTGCGATGTCACAACCTTGTTGGTCGGAGAGAGAGAGCCTGCAGGAAGGTTAGAGGATGTCTGGGGCATCCATACTTTACGAAACTTCCTGTTGTCTTAGACAGAGAGGGAACGAGAGCCACCCCCTGCACGAAGCATGTCTTCATAAGCAGATTGGTCGAATTGGACGACCAAAGTCTTCTTCGTTGATCCGACGAATACAGCATCGTATTGAGCAATGGCTTTCTCGTCAGATGAGAAAGTAGTCTCCAGCAGAGTCGCCATCTTGTGTTTGATAATAAACGAAAGAAATTAAAACTAGGTTTATACGAAACTCTTTATTTGTTTACAAACAAGAAAAAGAAGTACAATTAATCCTATACGAGGATATTGAGTACAAAAATTTGATTCTGGGAAAGTATTGCTATAGGAGTCTGATCTGCGATCGATCACTTTGTCCCTTGGACCATACGATGACGAAGAAGTGATGTAGAAGAAGAAGAAGAAGAAGCTTCAAAGGTTGCAGGAAAGGTTGAACTCTCGTTGCCAAAGCTCTCTATATGTGCTCTCTTGACCTTGACCTCTGAGTGTTTTCCGCTCTTGGACTCTGAAAATTTCTGACCTTGGACCTCCGTGGCCGGAGGTCTCTATTTATAGGATTTGGTCACAGTCGGCGTAGAAACCAAACAGCGGAGAGAGTTGTACCTTTTATGCGGCGGTTATAATAACTGCTACCCACGTATGAATGATCTCCTGAATCGGCGTATGACGCGTGTCCCATTATGAGGTAATGCGTATAATCGCTCACCTAATATCACGACATGCAAGCCACGTAGGTAACTGTCCCTCGCATAGAGAAATTTGGCATAAAAGCCAAATAACTGTCACGTTGGCGTAAAAGCCAAATAGTTATCTTGTTGGCGTAGAAACCAAGTAGTTGTTTGGTTGGCGTAAAAGCCAAATAGCTGTCTTATTGGCGTAGAAGCCAAATAGATGTCGTGTTGGCGTAGAAGCCAAATAGCTGTCTGGTTGGCATAGAAGCCAAATAGCTGCCTTGTTGGCGTAGAAGCCAAATAGCTGTCTTGTTGGCGTAGAAGCCAAATAGCTGCGTAAAGCTTGATGCTGCATAGATAGGTAACCAGCGTAAACTAGCCAATTATCCTTCCTGTTGAGCGTATTCTGGGCTGAATAGCCTTATCACGTACCTTTGCAAATATAGCCTGAGTTGGCGTATTTCGAGGAGATAGCATACGGCGTACTCCTATAGTTGAAAATAGCCAGGTTGGCGTATTTCGAGGAGATAGCATACGGCGTACTGCTATAGCTAAAAATAGCCTGGTTGGCGTAATATGCAGGGATGGTAATGTGAGCGTATTAGCCCTAATTTTAGCTCTCCTAGTCATTAAAAGTAGAACCAAATCTCGTACATTAAATGCAGAGATCTGCCCCCATCTCGCGCATTAACTGAAGAGACGTGCCTCGAGTTATGTACGAAGAACAACTTTTGACGTGGCGGTTGATTTCGTCTCATCCTGAGAGTAAAAGCTTATCTCTGCCTGTGTAGAATAGGCAGCGTATTCCTTGAATGCATAAACGATGTCTTATATCAAGGATTATGTCACTAAACGACAATCTGGGGCTCTGTGTAGAATCATCATTACAGCCGTCCTCTCGGTCGTTGTGCAGTACTCTTTGTCAGGAGTCAGGTTCACTGCTTCGTTTGACAGGTTCATTCGAGAAATACGAAGAGTTCCTCGTACAACTTCTCGCTGCATTAAAAGCAGACAGATTTTATGCCTAAGTGGCGATGTAGTAACATTTTTACGCCGAAGCAGTCTGGAAGTACTGATTTACGCGGGTTGTTCTGGAGCTTTGTTTTACGCTGAATAGCGTTGAAGCTCTGCTGTACGCTAATGGCTCTGAAGTCATGTTTTATGCCACCCAGTGCTGGAGCTCTGTTTTATGAGGGCTTCATACATGTTGGAGGGTTTTATGCGTATAATTCCCCAGCGTATTTTTCATGCTTCTACAGAGGGAAGTTGTATTTGAGAAATGAAAGCTCTTGAAAAGAACAAAACTTGGAGAGTCATGACACTACCAGTAGGTAAGAAGACCGTGGGATGTAAGTGGGTATTTATTGTGAAGTACAATTCAGATGGGTCAGTTTAAAGGTATAAGGCTCGCTTGGTGGCTAAGGGTTTCACTCAAACCTATGACATAGATTACTCAGAGACATTTGCTCCTATTACAAAATTGAACACTGTCAGAATACTTTTATCTCTTGCTGCTAACCTGGATTGGCCTCTATATTAGTTGGATGTTAAAAGTGCCTTCCTCAATGGTGATCTAGAAGAAGAAGTATACATTGATAGTCCTCCTGATTTTGAAGACAAATTCGGTTCAAAGATATACAAGTTAAAGAAGTCTCTTTATGGCTTAAAGCAATCTCCGAGAGCTTGGTTTGAAAGATTTACTCAATCTATGAAGAACCAAGGGTACACTCAAGGACAAGCTGATTACACTTTATTCACCAAATTCTTCTTTGATGGAAAATTTGCTGCCTTGATTGTTTATATAGATGATATTATCCTCACTGGAGATGATACAGTTGAAATAAGAAGAGTAAAAGAGAGACTTGTTATAGACTTTAAAATCAAGGACTTAGGATCCTTGAGATACTTTCTTGGTATGGAGGTTGCTCGATCGAAGAAAGAAATTTTGGTTTCACATTAGAAATATATTCTTGATCTATTACGAGAAACAAGAACGAGTAGTTGTCGACCAGCCGACACCCCCATAGATTATAATGTAAAACTTTGGGGAGAACAAAATATTCCTATTGACATCGGAAGATTTCAGAGGTTGGTGGATAAGCTAATTTACTTGTCTTACAATAAACCTGACATCGCCTTCTCAGTCAGTGTAGTGAGTCAGTTTATGCATTCTCCTTATGAGGAACATCTTGAGGCAATTTATAGGATACTGAGATACTTGAAGGCCAATTCCAGAAAAGGGTTTATTTTTTAAGAAGATAAGTGAAAGGAATATATCTATCTTTACTGATGCAGATTGGTCAGGTTCAGTCACAGACAGAAGATCAACCTCTGGATATTGTACCTATGTATGGAGTAATCTTGTGACATGGAGAAGCAAAAAATAAGGAGTTGTAGCAAGAAGCATTGCAGAAGCCAAGTTTAGAGCTATGGCTCAGGATATTTGTAAAGGACTATGGATTTAAAGAGTCCTGGAGGAACTTAAGATAAAAATTGAGCTTCCGGTAAATTTATATTCTGACAGTAAAGCTGCCATAAGCATAGCCCACAACCCGGTTCAGCATGATAGAACCAAACATATTGAGATTGACCGTCACTTTATAAAAGAAAAATTAGATGCGGGAATCATACGTCTACCATTTGTGACCTCTAGTCAGCAAACTACGGACATCTTAACCAAAAGCTTGGCACGACCCATCTTTGAGCATTTGGTAAGCAAGTTGGGCATGATAGATATCTATGCACCAACTTGAGGGGGGTATTGGAGAATCCTATGATTCTCTCTCCTCTTGTTATTAGTCATTATTAGAGAAGATTTTATGTTTTTATTTAGTTTTCTTTTTCCTTAAGGTTCTCCTTGATTCAATGATGGGCATTGATTGTATTTCTTCTATTTAAACCAGCCTTGGGGCTGAAGAATAAAATATGAAACATTTACCACTTGTTTTATAATATTATGGTGGATAAATTTCTAACACTTTTGAATCTTTTTAGGTTAGTGGTCTAATGATAGTAAACCATACTAGCATACGCCAACTCTTCAGCAAGTGCTTGGGTCAGTATGAGAAGCTAAGGAAGAAACAAGCTTTTCTAGACAATTATTGCAAGTTCCCCATGTTCGCTGTAAGCTTACAATTATTTCTAGCCCTACATATTTATTATATTAACATTATAAATATTTTCTTGCTGTTTAGTCATTCTATGCCTTCTAATATGCCTTGTGTATCATTCAGTTAATGTAAATTCTTGGTGATGCTAGCCTGAGTTGATGCGAATTTATGAGCTGACCAGATTACTTATATGGTCTATTAAGCCTTGAGACTGGCCTTACCCAATCTGTCATAACCGACAATTCTTTGCAAAAATTAGCAAATATGTCTTCAATTTGATAATGGTATATCAGTTCCAACTTTAGAATGCAACATCAATAACTGCTTTGTACCATTTACTGTTTGTCTATGCTCTGGTATGATGAAACAGTTTGTAGCAAGATTTAAGAACACAAAATTGACTGTTTACTACTTTTATTAAAAATCAGTTTTTGATATCATCTTATTGGTGTTCCAATTGAGAAAACTACCTACCCTTCATAAACATCCCTTCTTGAGTTAAATAGTAGGAAAATGTCTACACAGAATGGCCACTAACTGCTAATGATGAGTTTAATAATTAAATACTAATTAAATAATCTGAATGCAAGGGAGAGAGTGATAGAGAAAACCAAACACAGGGCAACACAATGTCATATCTTAGTTCACCGAAATGTTGGGTAATGCTGGCTACAGCCTACAGCCAACATCAACATTATTGGTAGGACTTTATACTATCTGGCGGAAATTGTATCTCGTCCCAAATTTTTTTTAACCTTGTTGGTATTTGGTGTGTCATCTAAATGGCCCCCTTCTGGTGCTCAACTTGGTCTATCACTCTCGATGTTGTAAGATTAGAAGAAACAAGTTTGTGTGAGACAACACCTTATTTACGTTCAATGTCCAACCCACTCAAGGAGTTGTTTAGGCTATGTTACATCACTGCTCTTGGGATGTGCCAGGGTTCATGGATATTTAGTACAACAATAAATATTGCCAAGCATTGGCATAACTGCTATGGAATGATAAATCATGGTTCACAGTATTGGCCAAAACCATTATCAAAACAGACCGTTCCAAAACCATCACCCCCTTGCAAAACCAATACTGCAGACAAGGTTTGAAATATTGGAATCTGTTTCGGACCTTTCTATGAGTACCGGTATCTTGTTTTGGATTGGAATATATGATTCTTTGTTTTTAGAAAGCCAAAATAATAAAATATAGTTTAAAATTTTGATATTTTTTGATACTTTAGACATAATTTAGTATATTCTATGTTGTTTCTCGATAGTTTTAAATGAAATAAGATTTCACTTGCAATAGATACTATTGTTTATTCACTTGCCTTTAGAGATCATGTAACCTTAGTAAATAGTTTATGATGGAATAATACTTGTATGAATGAATGTTGTGAATTGACAGATACAACTTTGAAAAAGGGTAATGTTTACAACTTTTTGATGAGGAATCTTATCAACACACTTTAATATTATCAATGTTCGGCACAACTTAATCATTGTTTGACACTATTTTTCATTATTCTCTCTCTTTTGTTTAATTTTTCTATGTCGAATTGACCATAAAAGCCCAAAGTCGGTATCGATCACTATTGGTAGCAGTCGATATTGAATCGGGATATGCCAAAACTGATATGTATGGGCCATTTCGTATTGGTATCGACAGATGGTGCGAACTATGCTGTAGACCTTGCTTTAAAGAAGTCAAGGGATCCATAGTAGCCATTTGAGATTAGCTAAATGACAATATAAAAAATGGCTAGTGGCAGATAAATGATGGTAGCCTAGGGAAGATCTTTTTTTTTATTTTTATCGATATGCAAGTCTAGATCATCTGCTCTGCAGATCTTCCTCTAGGCAAGTCCCTTTAGACAATACAAGAATACAGTCCGTTCTTGGGCCCTGGCCAAATCATTTCATGGTTCTATGATTCTATCAGATGATCTGCGTGTAGGATTCTTTATGTTGTGTCTCTGTGTGTGTATTCTTATGAGTTATGTGATTCTATGAACATGATAATGATCTCTCCGAATTTGATGAGTCTAGAGAAATAATAGAAAGCTTGGTTGATGAATAGAAGGCATGTGAGTCTCCAGATTATATCAAATGGGGGATGGAGGTATGGTGTGGAAGCTTTTTTTTATTTATTTATTTAAATTATACCATTGTTTTTTAATAATAATTTTTAAACAGGATTCAGGTCAGGCTTTAACAGGTGAAGCCAGTATTGCTAGAGCTTTAGATTCAAAATTATTAGTTTAATGAAGTAAGCTGGGCCTTCTTCTTTTTTGTAAATTAGATGTATTTTAATTTTAATTTGTATGAGTTCATCCTTATGAAATATAAGACGTAGCTTATTATTTTTTGTAAGCAAGATGTGCCCAGGATCAAAACTTTTTGACGTAATTAATGAGGTCACAGTTCAAAATAGAATAGGTTTATGTGGGAAGTTGTTGCATGCTTGTTCTCATATATTAGAAGTTAGAACCCTAGTATTGATATTCATTCAGGAGAAGTAAAATATTTAATCCAGGCTGAAACATTACTCATAAAATATATGGCTCCTTATATTATTTTTTGAGAGAAAATGTGGGATCAAAGAAATTCCAGACAATTTTTATTAAAAGTTAAAGCAAATATATAAAGAGTACATGTAACAATAGAACATCTACATAAGCATCATGTTCTAAAATATAATCCATATGGAATGATGACACCTGAGTAATCATGGGATTGAGAGTTGTTATTAAGATTATGCACCATTCAAAATCATCAAAAGGTAGCCCCAGCTCCCAAGCATCATTTATCTGTCCCTTTTGACGAAGAAACGACTCTATTCCAAAGATGAAAATGAGAGAGAAACTTTTTAATAAGCTTATTCTCCTTCGAAGAAGTAACTTTGAAAGTTTTTTGGTTCCTCTCATCCCAAATGAACCACAAGAGGGTCAAAACTGTACAATCCTATAAGACTTTATGACTTTTTTGAATAAAATTATTACTTCAAGAACCCTGCCAATCTTCAATACTTTGAGGCAATTATGAAAGCTGGAAGTGACTAATAAATTCTAATTATTCTCAAAGTAATTTGGCAATTGGACAAGCAAAGAAAATATAAGAACAACATTCCTCATTTACGGCACAAAGAATACAAAAGTTGCATAGGAAAAAGCCTCTTCTTTGTGGCTGGTCGAGTGTCATAATTATTTCTTTTGAAATAAGCCACTCAAGAAAGTTAATAGTGTAGCTTCCATTGGAGGACCAAATCCACTTCTTAATGTCTACTTCCAAAGAAAGACTAAATGAGTTAAGAATGGAGATAAAATTATGGAATTCAAAATAAAGATCATCTGTAATATCTTGTCTAGAAGAAGGATGCCAATGCCACTCCAAAAACCTTGATAAGCAACTAAGATATTCTAATCTGTAGCAAGCTGGAACAAATTGGGAATGCTGCCTTGTATATTTGAAAGTTGATTATATTCATATTAGCCATTACAAACATTTGTTGTTTGCTTTGAAGTTCATAGGTTGTGGTCATCAAATGGTTTGCACATAATACAAACATCATGATGGAGAATATGTCATATTGGTTACATTTCCCCTTTAAACTCGAGATGTGTCAATTACCAAGGAGTCAGTAACAAAATTGCTAAGCCATGGATTATATGGACCATTTTCATTCTTCGAATAACAATGTAACAAAGAGAGAGCAATTGGTATATATATATATATATATATATATATATATATATATATATATATATATATATGATAAATGGAGTAAGCACCAATCTGTATGAGTTTTTTCTACCTACGAAGAACAAGACTGCAAACAATTTTCGAAAACTATGATTATCACCTCAAATTATGTAATATGGGAATTCTTATAGTTCGAGCAGAACTCTGAAGCTAGATGAATCCACTCTAGTTTCACGACAGTCACTCAACTCTATGATTGTAGTGGAATGAGCTGTTTTCTTTTCTAATAAACTTTCAAGAAGATAGAAGAGCACAAGCTTAAGATTGGTAATCTAGTGAAAAAATAAATGCACTTAAAAGTGTCTTTACTTGGTGGTGGTCTATAATGATCAGTATCAGATGGAGATTAGTTTTTTTTCCCATGCACATGGGAGAATAATATAATAACTACTACAACAACAAAGTCCTTGTACTGAATTTGTGGGGTTGGTTCTTGAATCCTTTTTTTCTCATTCGAGCTCTGATAAGGGACATATCCGTTGTAACAAAAATAAAGCCTTTATCCTAAACTTTTTGTCACGACCCGATTCCGTAGAATCGTTTGAGGCGTCCCCCGAATCGTAACCGCCGTGCGGGCCTGGAGTTGCGCCCGCACAAGACTTTAATGATTTGCATAGCAAGCACATATTCAGAGTACGCAGATAAATTGAAACACAGATCTGAAACATAGAAAAGTTCTCTTTATTGATAATGAACATCTATTACAAACTCTTGAACGAGTCAGCTAATATGCCGAACGGCTTACAAAAGAGATGACTCAAAATGAGATAGCAGTCATGTACATTACATCCCTTTATAAACTCAAAATGATAAAGACCTCCAGGCTGGAGGATAGCTTTGCCACGGAGCTGCATTTGTGTATGAAGAGTTGCAGCTCCTGTCTTCAAAATACTTCGGGGGCGCGGTGAAGATACGCCAACATCTGGACTGGATCGGGTAGATGACTTTGGCTCCTCGCTCGGTTCGCCTTAGTGCGGAGAACCTGTTTCAACGAGGGTCAGCATATCGAAACATACTGGTGAAGGCGAGCTAGCCGAACTATACCAATCAACACGTTGTTTTAAATGAAGCATGCATATTTGTGGGTTTCTATCTTGCCTTAGTTCATTTACAAGTAAGCAGCATATAGAATTATACTGAAATGAACGTGCCACCGTTCGGTGGATTTTACCTGCCCGTCTGAATTACCTGCACAATACTTACCATGCCTTCCCTGCCACGAAGACACAAGTTAGTATGCAACAGGTTTAAATATACACGATGATCACTGACATGATTGCCATAGTGGACTAGTCCGAGACAAGGATAGCATGCAACGATAGTACACGAGGCGCTGTAAGCCATCTTGTCCCGTACACGATAACTATTACACGAGTTCCGCCCGGATCGGATCGGTGCCAGTGCCCCAGCGACCGTCCGCAGAACTATACCTTGTGCACAAGTTGTCCATGATCGAACACGATTACCAAGTTAATAATTTATGCAGTTAAGGCAACACGATTGCAAGAACACGAGTGCACGACAAGTAGTAATGTATGATTTATTTAGCATAGCCTCCCTGAACAATTATGCACAATACAAGGTGTGTGTCATACTTAGCATAATTCATAGAACATTTGCACGAACAAGCATACGATAAGGCAACAGTTCACAGGTTTGATTGACAAGCATAATAACCAAGTCTATTATCTTTTATCTTGGTTTCTTTTATTATTATTTGTATCGTTTGATCGGGGCAAAGAAGATTGCAGATTTATTAGATGTGAAGCTTGGAAGCAGGGCTAGCTAATCGGGTTGGTAGCCACTCACTTAGATAGTTGGAAGGAGAAGGAAAGAGGCGCTTCACGACTCCGCTCGTAAGCCGCCTACTGCTCGTTCACCTGCACACGAACAGCTCGATTAATACTTCTTCCTCTCTTTCCAATCTCGGAATAGAAGTGCAGTTCAATGAACGAAAACAATGAAAACCATCGAAACCGTTCAAGGAAAATAAGCAAATTCCAAAACCAACTCAAAGTACGAAAGCAATAAGCGGCATCGAAAACCGAGGCAATAAAAGATAGCAGCGGAGAGGTCCCTCCTGACTCTGCCGCTAAGCCGATCCTTGGGGCGCAGTCCACTGAATATGGGAATCGATTCCGAAGAAACAAATCCATAACAAGGACGAGTTCTTAATTCAATCTATCCCGATCGAACGATACCGTCTTGTGTTTCTTAGCCGCGCTCTCCGCACCGGGAGAACGGGGCGCTACACTTTTGGGGTTGGCTATTTGAATCCATATCTTCCATTCAGCTCTCTAAAGGGCCATGTCCTCCCAAAAAACTATACCCTTTGTCAAAGTCCCAAGCCAAGTTTGTTTAGGTCTTTCCTAGTTCCAGGATACAGTAGCTCCTTTGACTCAAAACTGACGTTCCTAACCGGTGCATCTATTGACTATGTTGCATGTACAAACCACCCCAGAAAATTCTCTTTCATCTTATCCTCAGTTTGCTTCATCTCACTCAAGAATACACTTAGTTCTTATGACATCTTTCAATGTATTATCACTCATTAGCATTCTCATTTGAACTAAACATTTTATCATATAGTTGCAGCACTCTGATCCTTAAGGCATACTTTTCAATTTTAGCACTAAGATGCTTAAAGGGTACTTGACAATGCTGATTACTTGTTCTTCCTAGATATGTGCTCTTGGTCTGCAGCGTTAGAATTTATTCAAAATGTGAACGGAGCTGTCAACTGATTTTTTGGCATTGCACTGTAGCTCATAGCGTTAAATAAAGTCAGTCTTAACTTTTCTTTTCCTTTGAGAGTAAGGCTGTGTTTGGTTGCTAAGATAGTGTGAAAAGAAAGGCAAACCAAAGTGTTTCATGTAGAAACTAGATCCCGATCGAGTTTCATTTTCCTTCTTTTCCATCACTTTTTAAGGTCGATCAGTTCACTTGCTGCCCCCTTAGGTTGAATAACTTGAATTAAGTAAGATCAATGCATTAACAACAACGCCCCACCCCCACCCCCAACACCCCCCACACCACCACCACCACCACCACCATAAGGGCCAATTATTTCTTAGTATCACCCCTGATTTTGAACCTGGATATTCCTTCCTTTACCTACCAAATGCCTCAACCATTTGGGTTCCCCAACCTTTAGTGCCAACTTATTACATAGTGGGATATAAGTATATTGAGTTATATCCATCAACGTGCAAGTGCAGATTGTGCACTCCTGAGGATGAATAAGATTGTATTTGAGAACCTAATTATTAATGGAAAAGATGTAATATAGTGCTACTACTAGAGCAGATTTTACAAAATCAAGAGACATCTGAAAATTGTAACACCTATTACAACTTTTTTGCAGTAGGAATTTTGAACCTGTATACATATTATTCTATTTTGATGGTTGGTAGATTTTTTTTTTGGGTAGTAGTCAGTGTTACAAAGTGACAATACCTTAGTTCATATCCTGACAATCTATAAGGAATCAAGTGTTACAGAATACTTCCCATTGTTTATATTGCATGGGTTCTAACCCTTTTTTCGGTTTGCTGACTGATGAACTCTACATGTTTATCTTTGTTTTTTATTTAACAGGAAAGAGATTCTGATGGTTGAAATGAATACAAGTTCACCTAGTCTTTTGCAATTCTTGTGGTTGGAGAATCATTGATCATGTACAATCTTTTCTTTGTTGTCATGGTTGTCACAGCTGTGTGGCTTGTGTGGGGTTTCCTTATATAAACTAGATGTTGTAGTTCTAATAGCGTTGAAGTTCAAGCAGTAGCAGGGTGTGGTAAAGGTCAACCTTGTTTTCTTGTACAGTGACAAAGTACACTTGTCCCTTTGTATGCATGGTTAATCTTGTGTTCACTGCAGAAATTATGGTTTATTGTTTCGGTGCCTTTCCTCTTTTTTAAGTCAGCAAAGCAAAATATGTTGTGCATTAAGCTCTGATTGTTTCATGATTCACTGCCAACCGGGGTAACCTATGATTCCTAAGGACGTGAAAGCTTAATTATTAAATATGCTGCTAATTATATTGTTGAAATTCTTTTACTCTAACCTCAAGAAACATTCTAAATGTTCTTATTCTTCGTCAAGCTTATTTTGGAAGTTGCAAATGTGCAATACTTCAGGATATTCACCGGAGTTAAAACTCCAACTCCACGTCAAAATCAATTTTTTTCACCCAATATATCAGAGGACAAGTGACTAAACTCAGATGGAAGGACAATGTACTTGTATCAACATCACTTAGGATACCAATACAACGTGTCGGCATTCAACCCAATGGTGAATGTGTCTAACAGATTACAGAGAGATCCTCTTTGTCATCGATGTCACTCTAAGCAAGCAGACTCAGAAAATTGTTTATCTTTAGAAATGGACAAACTTTGTTGAATTATAAGACATAAGTTTGAGGAGAAAAGATTGTATTTACTTTCTTGGATTATTATGTAACAACAAACAATGTAGATAAAATTTTACTTCGTACACCGTCGGATACTATCAGCATGTTTATAATTTAGTGTCATGTTCATAATTTGGTGTGCATTGTTGTCTCAGAAATTTTTATCCAAAAAAAAAAAAACTAAAGTTATAGTAAATTGCATCTGGAGAATTTTTTTTTGCCAAAATTCTACTCAAAGAAACCAAACGTCCATATTAAGGACGTTGTAATTGGTTTCACATTACTTTGTACCTAAATATAGCTAACAACAACTAAATCTCGTTTAAATCCAGCAACTTAAAAAAAGTCCTTGCTAAGGACGTATTTATCCCAATAAATGCAGAAAACGTTATTACTAATGCGTATTCTCCGCATCATGTATACAATTATTTTTCGTAAAAAATATGTCCTTACTAAGGGCATTTTTATACATGATGTACATATACGTCCTTAATAAGGACGTGTATCTGTAGTCGTTGAAAAACTCTCATAAAAATGCTTTTACTAAGGACGTTTTGGTTACAATCAACTCAAAAACGCCATTGACAAAGACATTTTTTTTATTTTTATTTAAAAATATAACAAAATATTTTATAAATAAAAATTAAAATTTTAAATGAAACGTTATTATCACATTATACGTCCTTGATAAGACTTTCATTATTTATTTATTTTTATCGTTAAAGGGTGCTAATAAAGAGAGGAGATCGAATTAGCTAAAATGTCTTTGCTAGGAGAGATAAGAATATATATATATATATATATATATATATATATATATATATATATATATACTAGAAAAGAGCAAACAATACTTTCAGAACAAACAATACTTTCATAATTCCAAACATTAATCTTTTTTCTATAGGTAATTATCTATTTATTCATATTAAATTTAATGAACAATTTTTATTAGTAAACATAGATAAAGATATTTTTGAAACAACAATTTATACTGTGAAGCCTAACTTTTTATTATTATATAATAGTATTGATTTACAAACTTTTTTAATGTAATTTTTTATAACTTGAATGTTTTAGTTGAAAATTTTATGGACGCGGAATTGGTTTTGGGTTAATTTTTTGTTTTGTTTTTTGACTGTATGATACGTAATACATGTATAAAATATAAACGAAAATGTTATGCCTACAACCAAATGCATACTCCCCCTATGCCTACAATCAAATGCATATTTTCTATAACCAAATGCATACTCGTCTGCAATCGTCCGGTCTCTATTGGGAGAGAGGGAAAAAGATGGGACTATATAGTAGGGGTTAGAGGGGAGGTGGGGCCGAGTGCGACTCATAGGAAGGAGATTAGAGGGGAGGTGTGGCCTCCATTGGGGAAAAGAAAAAAAATGTGGGACCAAGAGTGGGACGGGGACGGGGACGGGGATGGACCATATATATTGGGTTACGGGGGAGGTGGGAACGTTTACAAGAAGGTTGTAAACATTTGATAGTAGACTTAGTATTACTGTCAATAGCTTAAACACGACACAGTCAACCGACAATCACATGTAATCAACCGTACCACAACATAATTATCCACCACCAAGTCGTCATCATTCTTTTCTTTTCTAAATTGCTAATTTTATCATTTTTTTACCCATCAATTCCTTCTCTCCAACGATCCGTAAACCCTAGAATCCACTTCTCAAGATCCTCCGCTCCATCTCAAAATTCTCCAAGAATTCCAGTTCCCTAAATTTCCACGGATCGAAACCCCAAAATTCCGAAGAAATTAGGGCTTCCGACGATGCATTCGAGATCGGGACATTCCTCGTACCGGGACCGGACGCAGGAGTTCCAGACGGTCGCGGAGAGACTGAAGAAGTCCTCCTTCTCCGCGCCGGACTCTCAGATCAGCAGCGGCGGCGGCGGCGGCCCAGCCGTCAGACCGGAGGGCCCACGGTCCGCGGTGTCGGTCCAGTCGGATTTCAAGAAGAGGGCCTCCGCGATCGGGCTCGGGATCCACCAGACGTCCCAGAAGCTCGCGAAACTCGCCAAGTGTGAGTCCAAAACCCCCACCTACAATTCCGCTTGTTTTTGTCAATTCGTATGCGAATTGCATGATTCATTTTTGGATTAGAGGCGTAGCTTATTGGTGACGGCGACCGTCTAAGTAATAGAGAAGATTCTTTGAATTTCTAGAGCAACCCTTTTGACCTTGGCCGATTTCTAACGATCATTGAATATATATATTCTGTTGGGAACTTTGCGGCGGCCCCACCACCACCGGCGATTGAGAGTACGACGGGAGAAAATTGCCCAAGTGGTCTGGGCATGTGCTAGATCAGGCCCTAAATGACACCAATGTGCATAAAATCGGTGTATGTGGTCGAGCTCAAGGTTCCTGATATCGGATACTGGTACCAGAGTACCATATCGTTTAGGGGATCCCCATATTGGAAAGCCTATGCCGGACGATGTACCAGACATATTTGGGAGATATGACCCATGGATGTACATGATAATAATTCATGTCATAGATGAGAAGAATCAAGGTGTATATATATATATACAATTGAGCAACTTAAAAGTCAATTATTTTGAAAATGGAGAATTTAAGAGAATTAAAGGCAATGCCACTTCCGGAACATGAAGTACCGCTTCTGCTTTTTCTATCTTTTGAGGGATAAACATTTGCAATTTGGTTTTTTTAGGAGGGTGGGGGTGTTTACTGGATATATATTTGGCTGACCCAAACCTGATATGCATCAATATCAATATCAATATTAAAAAAGGATTTATCGACGATTAATAGGATGGGTAATCTATCGTTTAATCTAATAGTCGGGTAGCCGATTAATCAAAAATGTCAAGCGGCCATGTAATTGCAATTGATCGACCAAGTGAACTTATTAATATATAATCAACCATAAATCGAGTGCTAATGAAATTGGTTTAATATGACATCGCTAGATATGTCCTCTACACCTTATATTGGTCATGTACTGACCGGTGTCCGTTTACCAGTTTGCTCAAACCAGTTAGGCAAAGCATATCAGTTTTCCTTTGGAACCTTTATACCGACCGATATACTGGTCATACCAGCAGATGTTACCAACAATGGTTCAACCAACAATGGTTCAGCTCGATAACAATCGGTCTACGTAATCGTTATAGAGGTCAATATTTTTAAAACCAGTTTTGTAGGGTTTGATTGGTGCACATTATTGGTACATTAACCCAATATCACAAATTTTCTAAATCTAGAATCTCTGACACTACTTTAATGCTCTCTCTCTCTCTCTCTCTCTCTCTCTCTCTCTCACTAACACACATATTTACATGATATATTTGGTCCATTTGGAAAGTTATAGATATAACCTTAGTCCGTAAGGAAAAGAAGGAAAGTTTTTGCCAATCTTTTCTTCCATATCCACATTTATATTTACTGCAGATTTGGTGTATTGCATGCAGGTTGTGGTATTTAAATTTTAAAGTGGATACGTGAAAAATCTTTCCAAATATATTCAAGAAATATTTTCACATCTATGATCACATAGGATGTCCTATTTTTACGTTCCACAGATATATCATTTGATATCCCGTAGCGGATATGCCAAAGCCCAGTGGATCCGACACCTATATTAGAACTTTGTTGTAACTAAATAACAACGTGGAAAACTAACTTTAGATTGGATGGTTTGTGATTACTCTTCCATGTTATTAGTGATATAAGAAGCCCATTTCTAATGTACATTCATGTAATTTCATGTTTGAATCTTGCTTAAAATTATTGTATTATAAATTCTATAAGTGATGCTTCCCTTGTTGTAGATGTAAGCAACATGTCCGACATGTCAGCCGACATGATGGTTTTGACTAGCAAACGATACAAATCAACAAACAAAATTGTTTATACATTTTGGTTAAAATTGGCCTAAATTCGATATGTTTACCAACGTGAGAAATGAAATCCCGTCCGAATTTTTACTCAAATATACATAAATTGGTATGTTAATGAGTGTTTTTTTAAAGACCCTACCATCATCTGAATAACTCAAATAAAACTATAACTCTCTTACCCTTTGTCTTATTAAACTTGAACCCTAAGTCCCTAACCATTTCTCTTTTACTCCGAATCCTAGCCTTCCAATTCTCCACTCTAGAGCTACGATAACCTGGCTCTGTTTCTCTCTTTTAATTCTGACACACACACACAAAAGATATATGTTGCAATTTTAGTATTTATAATATATACTATATTACATATTATTGATACCGATATTTAGAATGTCTTCAACATGTCCCAGAGACATTTAATCCCCCATTCATACATGAACCGGACATCCAACATCTACAACATACAACATTGCTTATTATTTTGTTAGCTTTGCTACTATTTATTGCTTATATGTATTTTAGCTTTTAAGACAGGTGAAGATGTAAACTAAGAAGCACTTTCTAATACATTCCTTTTTGTTTTTTTTGTTTTTGAGCCAACTAGTTCACTTGGCAAGATTTCTAGCTCCAGTTGTCTCTATTATTTGCTTGAATGATGGCAAATTAACATGATCTTTTTCCATTGTGCATGGTGGTCTTCCCTGGTGGGATATAGGTGTCATGTGAAAATAACTATTAGATTTCATCAGAAGAATTCATGAATGTTGAAAATATGATTATTTTATATCTAAAGGATCGATGTACTTCTGTTGAATCTAAATAGTTCGAAGAGTGGATGGTTATGACTAAGATACTCAAACTAAGCACTCATCTTCCAAAGCACATTTGTCTATGGCTGAAACATTATTGTGTGGGTTAGTCTTTTGCCTGTTCACTGTAGTGTATATAGTTGTCATCTGATAACGAAGCTTTCTTTTTCTTTTTCTTTTTTACTTGTGCAGTGGCAAAGAGAACATCAGTTTTTGATGACCCCACCATTGAGATACAAGAGCTGACATCAGTTATCAAGCAGGATATCACTGCTCTAAATTCTGCAGTTGTAGACCTGCAACTGGTTTGCAATTCACAGAATGAGAGTGGCAATATATCCAGGGATACAACCAGCCATTCAACAACAGTAGTAGATAATTTGAAGAATCGTCTAATGAGTGCAACTAAGGAATTTAAAGAAGTTTTAACAATGAGGACAGAGGTAAGACGACATTTTGCATTTCACTAGGTCTGCCTTAACATTTTTTGCATTTTAAAGGGCTACCAATCATGAATTCATATGAAATCTGATCATGGTACTTGTCAAACCTACAGAACTTGAAGGTTCATGAGAATAGAAGGCAGCTGTTTTCTTCTTCAGCATCAAAAGATGCAACCAATCCTTTCATCAGACAACGCCCTTTGGCTTCAAGGGGGCCTCATGGCTCGGCTGTACCGCCTGCACCTTGGGCAAATGACTCAGCATCTTCATCTCAACTGTTCCCACCCAGGTTACCTGATTAGAAAAGGATGATATTCAGAAAAGAACTTCGATTCAATTTTTGTCTTGGATATCTGGTTATAGTTTAACTTTTACTGAAGGCCTATAAATTTTGGCTGGGATCTCCATGATCCCATCCTTTATCTCTGTTAGAGTTATTTTATTTTGTTATTTATCATATGAGGGTATAATAGTAATTGTGGGTGTATTGCATATCAATATAAATAGACATGAGATGCAACCTAGGGTTTAAGGCCCTTGCAATCTCCTTTCTCATATTCTCTCTTCCCCTACTTCCTCTTCTCCTCTCTATCTCTAAACTTAACTTGGTATCAGAGCATATATTTGTAAGTACTGTACATCCCATCCCCGACAGGGCCGATCGAACTTTTACTGAAGGCCTAAAAATTTTTCGGCTGTTTTTCGTCTACTTTTCATGTTTCGCCTTTCGTCGTTCGTTGTTCGTGGTCGTTCGTGGTTCGTTTATGAGATCTAGGGTTTCTACAGATCTCCGTTGGTTATTCGTCGTCGGTTGAGGTTCGTTGTGAGATCTAGGGTTTCAAAGATCTCGTCTTTCTGTTGCATCTGCAAGTATGGTGGGGACCGAATCTTCTAGCGAGGTTAATAGTGGTGGTGGTAGCGGAGGTGGTTCTCCTTTTACTGTTATTCATAATGATGAATTGGGAAAGTCGATTACAGCGGTGAAACTCAATGGTGCGAACTATCTTGCCTGGTCCAAGTCTATCAAAGTGGTGTTAAGGGCGAAGAAGAAGTTGAAGTTTTTGACCGAAGAACCCCTGCCTGAAACGTCCGCTGAGTATGAAGATTGGATGAGTGCAGATGCATACGTTATGTCGTGGTTGTGGCATAGTATGGAACCACATATCACTGCTAATGTTCAGTGGTGTGAATCAAGCAAACAGATTTGGGCATCTCTGGAAGAATCTTATTCGCAGAAGCGAAACGTTGCCCGTATCTATGAGTTGAACGAGTTATTGTTCAATACAAAGCAAAATGGGAAGCCTGTGAATGAATATCTGGCTTCAAAGAAAGCTTTGTGGGAGGAACTGCTTCAATATCATCCTGTTACTACTGATTTGAAGGAAGCTCGGAGACAGAAGGAAGAGTTTCATGTTTCACTCATCCTAGCCGGCTTGGATCCTGCGCTCGAACCTTATAAAGCTCAAATCCTTGCTGGAGAGCAGTTACCTACGGTGGCAGATACTTTCTTCCGTCTCAATCGTTCCTTTCTGGGACAGAGTTCTGTGGTGCCGAGTACTGACTCTTCTGCCCTAGTTTCTAGTGCTGTTGGTCGTGGTGGTGGACGTGGTATTGGACGTGGCGGTAGAGATGGTGGTCGTAGTTTTGGTCGAGGAGGAGGCCGTGGTGGTAGAGACAATGGTCGTGGTGGTGGTCGCAGTGGTGGTGGTGGCCGCGGTGGTGGTGGTGGTGGCCGTGGTCAACCACGAAAGTGTAACTATTGTGGAATGCTCGGTCATGTAGAAAACTATTGTTGGGACAAATGGGGCAAACCAGAATATGCACATCAAGTGCATGATGAAAATATGCAGTCCCAGGACACCACTTCTGCTCCCAGAGATGATACTTCGGGTTTCAATCAGACTTCAACGTCCGATACCTCATATCCATTTCAACAGATCCTCCAGAAGTTGAACGCGCTTGCTAGTACCACCTCCCAACCTACTGCAACCATGGCATATATAGGTAATCCTGCTTTTGTGGCAACCCAGTCACCATCCACCTCTTGGGTCATCGACTCAGGAGCAAGCTCTCACATGTCTGGTATAACATATATGTTTCATAATCGTAGTTCCATGAAACATAATATTATCTTGGCTGATGGGTCTACTCGTCCTGTGCTTGGGAAATGTGTCATTCACCCTACTCAATCACTATCATTATTTGATTCATTATATGTGCCTAATTTTCCATTTAATTTGTTATCTGTGAGCCAGTTAACCAAATCTTTTCAATGTTCTGTGACATTTTCTCCCAATTCGTGTGTTTTTCAGGACCTCAGGACGAAGAAGACGATTGGTTCGGGGCATGAAAAAGATGGACTGTACTACTTGGATCTACCTGGAAAGGTCTTCACTTCTGTTTCTACTTTTCCGTTGCAGTGGCATTATCGTTTGGGACATCCGTCTTTGGCTAAGTTGCGTCAAGTTGTTCCTAGTTTGAGTCATGTTTCTAGTCTTGAATGTGAGGCTTGTCAGTTAGGCAAGCATCACCGTAGTTCCTTTCCTCGTCGTAGTGAGAGTCGTTAATTAGAGTCTTTTGATCTTGTTCATTCTGATATTTGGGGTCCGTCTAGAGTCAAAAGTCTGAAAGGATTTCAGTATTTTGTTATTTTTATTGATGATTATTCCAGAATGACTTGGTGTTATTTAATGAAAGAAAGATCTGAGTTTCCAAATGTGTTATCTGTCTTTTATAATGAAGTCTATGTTCAGTTTAATAAACGTATCAAAATTCTGCGTTCTGATAATGCTTTGGAGTATACTCAATCTTCTGTGAACAGTTTCTGTGTTGATCGTGGTATGATTCATCAAACCAGTTGTGTCCACACCTCTCAACAAAATGGTATAGCCGAACGTAAACATCGACACATTTTAGATGTGGCTCGAACTCTCATGTTCAATATGCATGTCCCCAAACAGTATTGGGCAGATGCCGTTCTTACTGCATGTTATCTTATTAATCGCATGCCATCATCTGTATTAAATAACAAAGTTCCATTTACTATATTACATATAGATGTCGCACCCTTTTCCTTATCTCCTCGAGTGTTTGGCTGTGTCGCTTTTATTCATAACTTGGAACCTAATCGAGATAAGTTGGCTCCTAGATCTCTTAAGTGTGTCTTTCTTGGTTATCCCCGTACTCAAAAAGGTTATCGTTGTTACAGTCCACAGTCACGCAAATATTATGTCAGTGCGGATGTTACATTCTTTGAGTCTACCCCTTTCTTTCCATCAGGAGACCGTTGTATTCCTTTTACAATAGATTTGATATCTTCCATACCACTTCCGGTCATTCCTGAATCAATTTCTGTCTCCATTCCCCATTTACAGGTTTATCAGAGATCCAAGGACAGGCCAGTGGTTCTGCAAAATTCAGCCTTCAACCATACATCGTCCGTGCCTGAGGTTTCTGCTCCCATCACCACAGATCCAGATGATCTTCCTATTGCTCTCAGAAAAAGACAACGCCTTTGTACCACAAAGAATAAGTATCCCATTTCTAACTATGTTTTATTACACCGTGCTTCATCATCTTTTCATGCATTTGCTGTTTCATTGTCTTCTACTTTTATTCCCAAAACTTACAAGCAGGCTATGTCATCTTCTGGTTGGAAAAGTGCAATGGATGAGGAGATGTATGCTTTATATCAAAATCAGACTTGAGAGCTTACATCACTTCCTGTTGGAAAACAAACAGTGGGTTGTAGATGGGTGTACACTGTTAAGTATCACCCTGATGGTTCTGTTGAGCGCCTCAAGGCACGGTTGGTTGCAAAAGGGTATACTCAGACATATGACGTGGATTATATGGAGACTTTCTCTCCAGTGGCTCGGCTGAATTCAGTTCGGATTCTTATTTCTGTGGCGGTTAATCACCAATGGCCTATATATCAGCTGGACATAAAGAATGCTTTCTTGCATGGTGACTTACAGGAGGAGGTATATATGGATCAACCACCGGGATATGTTGTAGCAGGAAATAAAAGACTCGTATGTCGATTGAAGAAAGCATTATATGGACTGAAACAGTCACCTCGTGCTTGGTTTGACAAGTTCAGTTCAGTTCTCATTCAGTATGGCTTTCGGCGTACCACATCAGATCATTCAGTGTTTTGTCATTCTTCCTCAGCAGGTATTATCGTGTTGATTGTTTATGTTGATGATATCATTATATCTGGGAGTGATCATGTTGGAATTGCGGACTTGAAGGCCTACCTTAGTCGTCAGTTTCATACTAAGGATTTGGGTCTTCTTCGATATTTTCTTGGAATCGAGGTTGCTCGATCTAAGAAGGGGGTGTATCTGTCACAACGCAAGTATGTTCTAGACTTGCTTTCCGAGACTGGGATGTTGGAGTGTCGGCCAGTTGAGACTCCTATGGTGGTGGTCTACTTCTGGCTATTGTACGTTTGTGGGTGGCAATCTTGTCACATGGCGTAGTAAGAAGCAGAATGTTGTGGCTCGTTCTAGTGCAGAGGCCGAGTACCGTGCGATGGCTCATACAGCTTCTGAGATGATGTGGGTGCAGTCTCTTCTTCATGAAATGGGAATTATGATTCCTATTATTGTGATAATCAGTCGGCAATGTTTATCGCAAGTAATCCGGTGTTTCATGAGCGCACGAAGCATATCGATGTGGATTGTCATTTTGTTCGTGATTTGTTGCTGAAGAAACAGATTGTCACTCCTTATGTTCGGTAAGAGGATCAATTAGGTGATATTCTCACCAAACCACTTGCTCGCGGTCCATTTTCTGATTTATGTAGCAAGCTGAGCATGTCTGATCTATATGCTCCTGCTTGAGGGAGGGTGTTAGAGTTATTTTATTTTGTTATTTATCATATGAGGGTATAATAGTAATTGTGGGTGTATTGCATATCAATATAAATAGACATGAGATGCAACCTAGGGTTTAAGGCCCTTGCAATCTCCTTTCTCATATTCTCTCTTCCCCTACTTCCTCTTCTCCTCTCTATCTCTAAACTTAACTATCTCAAAAAAGAAAAAAAAAATACTACAGGTTTTGCGTGCAATAATGTTTCCTTGGAGGCAAATCGTAAGCATTGTATCTTTGATTTTTCTAGCAGATAGAAACTACTTTATGGTCCAAAATTTTATTTGAACCCAGATTGGTGGTGTTACATGACATCGTGATATCTTCTCTATGTTGTCAATCAATTTAAAAGAAGAGAAGGTATTATAAATCCAAGGTAGGGTTACGTTGGAACGTGATTTGCCATGCTTGTATGTAGGTCTTGATAAAAAATTCTGTGGCACCATAATGTTTTGAATGTCCAAGATGGCCTAACTAATAAATATATATCAATATTAATGAATTTATTGGAGAATCCTATTGTATGAAAGTGTTGAGGGCAATAAAAAAGGGTATCCGAGTGCCATAAGGTTCCCGCTTATGCATGGTCTAGGGAGGAACAAGATGTAAGTAGCCATATATATATATATATATATATATATTGGGATCCCCCGTTCTTAAGCATGTTCTCCAAAATAGAACCCGTTGGATTGTCTTTTTTGACCGTTCAGAATAAATTCTTAAACTATCCAATTTCTTGCTAGATTTTGATCTAATTCGAACGGTCAAAAAAGATAATCCAACGACTGCTAATTCGGAGAACATGTGGGAATGCTTAAGAGTGGGGATCCCAAGTTCCTCTCTCTCTCTATATATATATAGCCTAACTAATAAATATATCTCAGTATTAATGAATTCATTGGAGAATGCTATTGTACGAAAGTGTTGAGGCACTAAAAAATAGGGACCACTGCCACAAGGCTCCCTTTTACGTAGGGTCCGATGAGGAACAAGATGTAAGCAACCTTACTTCCATATATATATGGAGTCGACTGTTTCCTGTTCGAACATGCATCCTCTAGGGTGCAAGCAACAAGCCTTACCATATGACATGTGTCAGGATCTAGAAGAAAGAAATTACGTATCTATATATTATGATGATACTTTTGAGTATATCTCAACTCAATTGGGTGATCTTATTAGATGGGTGAGTACGTTTTTGAGGGAGAGGATAGTACCCCAGTTTGGTGGCTTAGTATCCAATGTGGGACTAAACAAGAGCCTACTGAGAGAAAAGAGAAATACAGACGAGAAGGAATACACATATAGACTCTTCTACAAATACTAACATGACAATAAGATAGATCTACTTATCTTCCCACTAAGATAACAAGTAAATTGTATAAAGCTACTCTTTTGTCTACTCATAAAGAAAGAGCATGATTATAAGTAAAAAGGAATAAAGAACTGCTAAAATCACAGACCAGCTGAATAAACCATATCTGGATGTGTATGTCAAGAGTTACATTTCTAATGAAACTCTCGGTTAAGCTCTTGATTGAGAGGTTTGTTAACTATAGTTTGCAGAGCAGTGGAACTCCACCTTTCTTCATAATAAGCTTAATGCATCTACCTGAAAACAATTGAGTTTGATGTTTATAGTGTACTGGTGAAGCTTGGAAACTGTTATTACCTTGGTTTTCTAAAATAAGATATAGAACTTAAGTACTATTATTTGTCAAATACTACCATAGCTTCAATCTATCATATTCACTTAAATATCCTTAAGTATCACGTTTTCTCACTTCCCTGAACTATTTTTCCATCAAGTTAATATCACGAACTAAGTTTTTTCCTTCTTCAAGTTACTACCTCCGTTAGTCTATCATCATACTTAAAGGTCATGTGCAAAGCATGTGACTATGTTGGACTCTTTTTACCCTCAACAGAAGAAAAATTACTTCTCTTTTTTTTCTCTCCATAAAATAAATAAATAAATAAATAAATCATCTTCTTCTTCCTCCAACCTTTCCAACTTATGTGACCCATCATCGTTCTCATTTCTCCCAACCCACCCCCACCCCCACCCCCACCCCCACCCTACCAACCCCCGCCATGCGCCACTGACATCAACCCCCAACTCCTTGCGATCGTTGGTAGAGTAGGTAGATTAGTTCCTTCTTATTATACCAGGCAACTCAGTACATAACCACATGGAATGGTTGAATCCCAAAATAATGAAACCTCTCCCCAAATTTTCATTTGGTTCCATGTAAATGCAATCGAGATTTTATATTGACATGGAATGGTTGAATTCCAAAAATAGTTAAAACCTCCAAAATTTTATCTGGTTCAATGTATATGTAATCTCTTGGTATGGGTAAACCCCAAAACAATGAAGTCTCTCCAAAATTTTGTTCTAATTACATGTTTACGTAATTTCTAGGTATGGTTGAATCCAGTGTAGTCAAAGGCGTGCCTTGCTCCTAGGCGCAGGGGCAACGCCTCAGGGCACTCCAGACGAGGCGCAATTCTTAAGGCGCACCTAAGGCGCGCCTAGGTGTGCCTTTTTCGAGCGCCTTGGAATAGCTAAGGCGCGCCTTGAAAATCTTGTAAAAAAATAACATGTTTAGACTATTTTTTTAACTGTTGTACTGTTTTTAGACTATTTTTTGAACTGATGTACTTTTTTTAATTGTTTTCTCTCTCACTCACTCAATTCAAAGTGATTGCAACATAGACATGGGAGAATTTGAAGCACACATGTCTATCAATGTAGAAACCCAATGTGAATATATATATATATATATATATATATATATATATATATATATAATTTTTGCGCCTCGTGTCGCTCGGGCGCGCGCCTTAAGTGCGCCTTGCGCCTCGGGCGATTTGGACCCTTTGCGCCTTGAGTGCGCCTTGCGCCTTTGACTACCTTGGTTGAATCTCAAAACAATGGAAACTCTCCAAAGTCTTGATCTGATTCCATAAATTACTATATTTGGTGTCTATCGGATCTAGTCTTCAAGCCGTCATAGTCCTTGAATACAAATACCAAGTTGTCTCCACCTTGTGATTAGATTGGGATGGTGACCAGGCCGGAGAAGGGGCGACAAGTGACGACAACATATGACGGTGGTGGGAGGGAATAGGAATGGGTTAGGATAACAAAGATGGGAGGAAGAAGATGATTGTTTTCTATTATTTTAAATAATTTTTTATTATTATCATTATAGTAGGCATTATGGTCTTTTGGTTGTGTTTGTCAGGGTTAAATTGAAGAAGAGTCCTAGTCCAGGGTATTTAAGTGAAAAAATAAAGTTCAGGGCCTTTATTTGATTAACAAGTTTGTATAAAATATTGAAGTGAAAAAAAAAAAAAACTTGATGCTTCAGGGTATTTATGTGAAAATTAGCCTATATTAGGTATATATTTGCAGTATAGAATTATACCTAATCCAGCTTAAGCGACTTAAGTACATTGAGCAAGATTAAGTTTGATATTGGCTTTGGTATTTTATATAAATCAACATGTAGGAGAGGTTATTTAACTGAGAATTTCAACCCTAAATTTGTACTCTGCTACAGTTGGCCATATTTTTTTGTTATGAATTTTGATATTTTTATTTTCTTGAGAAGAACGATGGGTAACAACCCCCTGATTTTCATTAAAGAGGGATTATGTCTTGTAATAAAGTTGGAATGTCATCGTACAACCTCTTATTTGTGTGCAATATAGTAGTTTAATTTCTTATATGTGCTAGTAATGTTTTTCTGGGTTGCCAGGAAAAACATGAATGAAGATCCTTCCTCGTCCACCCAGCCTTTGCTACAGCAACAAATGGTTCCAATACAGGATACATACTCACAGAGCAGAGCAGAGGCTCTTCAAAATGTTGAATCAACCATTCATGAGCTTAGCAACATCTTCACACAGCTAGCTACAATGGTTTCTGAACAAGGAGAACTTGCTATCAGGTTTGTTTCTTTTTCCGATCAGAATTAAAAAATTGATGCTCAAGTTATATGCAGCTAATAACATCAACTCTTAAAATCCAATCTTGATCACCTCATGCCATGGCAGTTGGGAGTTGAGATCCTTGCATTTTGAGGAGTTGTTTGCTTCCAATCTTCATAACATTGTATGCATGGACCAACTTAGGTCATCGAAGACGAGGTTCAAGATGGATTAATTTCTTACTACACTTTACTAGTTAGCAGTTCATATGTTGGTTGACTGTCATTTCTAACACATGCGCAAAATGTAAAGTTGGTGTTTTTCTAACTCATTTAAATAGATTCGTTGGAGGAACTTGATCAAGTGAAATAAGATGAGTTATCAGAAAATCCAATCTTGATCATCTCATGCCATGGCAGTTGGGATTTGAGAGATCCTTGCATTTAGGGCATTGTTTGCATCTGTAGAGTGGAAATAATGGATTGATCTTTATTGATGAAAAGACTACAGGAGAGGCTAACCCCTCTCCCTATTATTCTACCCGATGTGGGACTAAAGTCCATTACTAATATAACACTTAACACCCTCTCTCAAGTTGGAGCATATGTCAATCATGCCCAGTTTGTTACATAAAAATTGCACCCGAGGACCTAAAAGAGATTTCGTAAAGATATCGGCTATCTGATCACTGGCCCTCACGTGATGAAACTTTATCATCCCTTTTTTATTCTCATCACGGAGTGGACATCAATTTCAATGTGCTTCGTCCTTTCATGAAATACATGATTGGTAGCAATATGGATAGCAGATTGGTTATCACACTACATATCTGCTGCTTTAGATCCTGCTTCTTCTTCCAGTTCTTGTAGAGGATGCTGCAGATATAAAACTTCAGCTGTGCCATGAGCAATGGCTTGATATTCAACTTTGGAACTTGATCGTGCGATCACATTCTGCTTCTTGCTCTTCCACGATACCAAGTTTCCCCCAATAAATACCGAGTAACCAGATGTAGATCGTCTATCTGTCAGACTTGCATACCAGTCAGCATCGGTAAAGCACTCAACATTTGTATGTCCCTGGTTCTCCATACGATTTTTTTTTCATGATTCTGGACTAGATAGCGCAGAATTCTGAGAACTGTCTGCCAATGTGAAACTCGTAGAGAAGGCAAATCTACTCGCGACACTGACTGCAAAGGAAATATCTGGACGAATCATAACTGCCAAGTAGTTGAGTTTTCCAATCACTCGACGATATTGATCCGAATTAGTCATCAGTAATTCAGTACCCTCTCGTCGGGGAGTAATTTCCTCCTGGGTCCATTGGCGACATTACTCCTTTGGCTTGCATCATTCCTACATTATTTAGTATGTCTAGCACATACTTCCTTTGAGACATGGCAATATGCTTCTTTTCCCGTACGACTTCAACATCCAAGAAGTAGTTTAACGATTCCATATCCTTGGTCTGAAAATGTTCTCCCAGAAACTTCTTTAGTCCTGGAATGTCCCGATTGTCGTCTCCTGTGATTACAATGTCATCAACATAAACACCAAGTAGTAATCCTTCCCGTCGATGTCTGTCGGTAAAATACAGAATGATCCTTCTTCGATTGACATATGCCAAACTGAGCGACAATATCTGTAAACCGACCAAACCATGCACGGGGTGATTGTTTGAGACCATAGAGGATCTTCCGCAGATGACACACTTTACCCTCCTTTGCAACGAACTCGAGAGGTTGTCACGTCCCGATTTTCGCTAGATCGATAATCGTCTCCGGGGCGTGATGACGTGCGAGCGTAAGACGCGCACGCACAAGGCCTATGCATAATAATATACTTTAGAAACATATGCAACAGAGTACGCAAATGGAATATCACACATTGGAATGAATAAAAGTTCTCTTTATTGATAATGAACATCTTTGTTACAAACTCTTAACGCAAAAGTAAATGGGTGCCGCCCGGACTTACAAGATGGACACAAAATGAGATAGCCGATCCATACAATACGTCCCTTACAAAAAATTAAAAGACAAACCACCTTGGGTTCGTGTTTGCACCATCATCTAGGAGCTTCAAAAGGGTATGTGCGAGCTCCTTGAGAAAATGTACTTGCGCTCCAAAAGTCAACGAACACGAACACGTAAGACCAGTGAAAGGTTGGGAGGAAAGCTTCAGCTCCTCGCCACGTTGCCTTGGCTCGGGGAACCTGCTGCAACGAGGGTCACTACTTCGAAAAGTACCGGCGAGGGCGAGCTAACCCAACACACCAAATCGACACAGTATTCATGTGAACATGCAACATTATTATTATGTGATCTTTCTATCTTGCCTTAGTTTAATTTTATAACATGCGATAGAATGAAATAACATAACAAAAATATGCCACAGCTCGGTGACTTTTACCTGCACCATCTGAACCACCTGTACACAACTTACCATGACCTTCCCTGTCATGAAGACAGTTTGCACAATTTAAATATACATAAGGATCATTGTCATGACGAGCCATCATGGACTATAGTCTTGGTAGACGGCGATGCTTGCCACGCAGGTAGCGAGCCCCGTACAAACTCCCGTCTCACCCGTGCTAAGTTGCTAGCATTACTAACAGTTGTTCCACCCGGGACGAATCGGTCCCGGTGCCTCGGTGATCGTTCGCAGGAACCATATACCTTGTGCACAAGTTGTCCATGACCATTGACGATCTAAACACTAAGTTAACATACGAAGCATTTCAAGATATCCGAATGAATATAACTACTTTAGCACAGTGCGATGACATAGTCTACCTGCTGATGTTATCATATTACAAGTTATGTACTACCCATTGAACAGTTATAGATAAATAAGTTCTAGCGACACTGAAACATAAAATAGATACATGCATAGCGAACAAGCACGCAACAATATGATCGTATATTGATTTTATGTGACAAGCATTAAGTATTTCAAGTCTACTTCTTTTTATCTTGACACAATTTTATTATTATGGTATCGTTGATCGGAATGCACAAACGAGTCAGATTATTAAGAATGAAGACTTGGAAGAAGGGCGCTAATCGAAAGGAAGGCCACTCATAAGTTGGTGAATTGGGAAAGAGAAAAGGAGATCTTTAGGACTCCGCTCACGTGTCGCCTACACGATCACCTGCATGCATCAACAAATGATCAATATCTCCTTACCTCGGTCTCCTAGAGTTTGATAGAAAATGCGAAGTTCAAAGAACGAAGACAACAAAATCTATCGAAACCGTTCAAGAAAACACAAGTCACAAAACCAACGAGAAAGTAACCAAGCGGCATCAAAAACGAGCAAAGAAACTAGCGTAATGGAAAGGCCCCTCGCGACTTTGCCGCCGAGTCCTTCCTTGAGGCACGATCCGCTGAATGTGGGACTTGATTCCGAAAAAATCAATCCATAACGAGAAAAGGACCTTGATTCAATCTGTCCAGATCGAACGATACCAAGTATTTCTTTGGCATGCTCCCCAAAAAGGGGGAACGAGGCACTACAGAGGTTGCACCATATATACTTCTTCGTTAAGATCTCCATGGAGGAAGACATTCTTGATATCCAGCTGAACTAGTGGCCACTCATAACGAACAACTAAGGCCAAGAGTACGCGTACAGAGGTCATCCTGGCAACTGGGGAAAATGTCTCAAAATAATCCTCACCATAAGTCTGAGAATATCCTTTAGCCACCAGACGAGCCTTTAGTCGATCAAAGGTACCATCCGGTTTCCCTTTGATCGTGAACACTCATTTGCAACTGACATCCTGTTTACCAGACGACAAATCTACCAAGTTCCAAGTATGATTCTTCCGAAGCGCTTTCATTTCCTCGTCCATAGCAGCATACCAACTGGGATGTTTGAGACCCTCCTCGGCCGAATTGGAAATCTGAATCCCATCAATAATAGTTATCAAGGACTGAGTGTGGCTCGCAAGCCCTTTGTAGTTTTCAACGTACATAGGATGATCACGACAGGCACGGCAAGGTCAAGCTGGAGGAACATGCGGAGGCGACTCAGTGGAGCTAGAGGAGGATGTCTCTGTGATTGTAGGAGGAGGCACCATCTGTGACACTCGTTCGGGCGATGACGATGCTGACAGAACCGGTGTCTTCGGACCGTCGGACCGAAAAACTGTCTCGGTAGGGGAGGGCACCCTTACGGGGGACTGTTGTGTTTGAACAGGAAACAACAAAAAATTCTCTTCTGGGTAAACTTGCGGAGCCGGGTCAGTAGTTTGTGGAAGTGGAGAAAATTCGGTTTCAACAAAGGTAACATCCCGTGAGAAAAAATACTTCAAAACTGGGAAAAAACACCAATACCCTTTCCGATCCTTAGGATACCAAAAAAAAATACATTGGATAGCCTTTGGATCTAATTTAGAAAGAGTTGGTCGAGTATCCCTAACATAACACAAGCAACCAAAGATTCGGAGAGGTAGAGGAAATGTCTCTCGTTTTGGATATAATCGAGAGAAGGGAGTATCGCCATCGAGAACAGACGACGACATGCGATTAATTAGATAGCAAGACGTAAGAACGGTATCCGACCAAAATTTTTTTGGAGTACGTGCTTGGAACATAAGAGCACGCGTTGTTTCTAAGAGATGACGATTCTTGCGTTTAGCCACACCATTCTGTTGTGGTGTGTAAGGACACGAAGTTTGGTGGATGATGCTATTCCGAGACAAATGTGAAACAAACTCACGAGAAGTATACTCATGACCATTGTCATTGCCAATGCATTTAATCGTAACACCAAATTGTGTTTTGATTTTCGCATAAAAATTGCACCAAATGTTAAATAATTCGGAGCAATGTTTCATTAGATAAACAAAAGTAACACGTGAGTAGTCATCACAAAAGTAACACGTGAGTAGTCATCGACAAAGGTAACAAAGTACTTGAATCGCATTATAGATTCAACCGGACAATGTTCCTATATATTGGAATGCACCAACTCGAAGGGAACGGAAGCAATTTTATTCTGACTGACCGGATATAAAATCCGGTGATGCTTAGCCAAACTACATGACTCACAATGAAAAGAACATGAAACATCTAAAGATGGATACTTTTAGAGTTATTTTATTTTGTTATTTATCATATGAGGGTATAATAGTAATTGTGGGTGTATTGCATATCAATATAAATAGACATGAGATGCAACCTAGGGTTTAAGGCCCTTGCAATCTCCTTTCTCATATTCTCTCTTCTCCTTCTTTCCCTTCTCTTCTCTATCTCCAAACTTAACTTGGTATCAGAGCATATATGTGTAAGTACTGTACATCCCATCCACGACAGGGCCGATCGAACTGTTTTTCGTCTACTTTTCATGATTCGTCGTTCGTCGTTCGTGGTTCGTTTATGAGGTCTAGGGTTTCTACAGATCTCCGTTGGTTATTCGTCGTCGGTTGAGGTTCGTTGTGAGATCTAGGGTTTCAAAGACCTCGTCTTTCTGTTGGATCTGCTAGTATGGTGGGGACCGAATCTTCTAGCGAGGTTAATAGTGGTGGTGGTAGTGGAGGTGGTTCTCCTTTTACTGTTATTCATAATGATGAATTGGGAAAGTCGATTACAGCGGTGAAAGTTAATGGTGCGAACTACCTTGTCTGATCCAAGTCTATCAAAGTGATGTTAAGGACGAAGAAGAAGTTGAAGTTTTTGGCGGAAGAACCCCTGCCTGAAACGTCCGCTGAGTATGAAGATTGGATGAGTGCAGATGCATACGTTATGTCGTGGTTGTGGCATAGTATTGAACCACATATCGCTGCTAATGTTCAGTGGTGTGAATCAAGCAAACATATTTGGGCATCTCTGGAAGAATCATATTCGCAGAAGCGAAACGTTGCCCGTATCTATGAATTGTACGAGTTATTGTTCAATACAAAGCAAAATGGGAAGCCTATGAATGAATATCTGGCTTCAAAGAAGGCTTTGTGGGAGGAACTGCTTCAATATCCTATTACTACTGATTTAAAGGAAGCTCGGAGACAGAAGGAAGAGTTTCATGTTTCATTTATCCTAGCCGGTTTGGATCCTGCGCTCGAATCTTATAAAGCTCAAATCCTTGCTGGAGAGCAGTTACCTACGGTGGCAGATATTTTCTTCCGTCTCAATCGTTCCTTTCTGGGACAGAGTTCTGTGGTGCCGAGTAATGACTCTTCTGCCCTAGTTTCTAGTGTTGTTGGTCATGGTGGTGGACGTGGTATTGGACGTGGCGGTAGAGATGGTGGTCGTAGTTTTGGTTGAGGAGGAGGCCGCGGTGGCCGCGGTGGTGGTGGTGGCCGTGGTCAACCACAGAAGTGTAACTATTGTGGAATGCTCGGTCATGTAGAAGACTATTGTTGGGACAAGTGGGGCAAACCAGAATATGCACATCAAGTGCATGATGAAAATATGCAGTCCCAGGTCACCACTTCTGCTTCCAGAGATGATACTTCGGGTTTCAATCAGACTTCAACGTCCAATACCTCATCTCCATTTCAACAGATCCTCCAGAAGTTGAATGCGCTTGCTAGTACCACCTCCCAACCTACTGCAACCATGGCACATATAGGTAATCCTACTTTTGTGGCAACCCAGTCACCATCCACCTCTTGGGTCATCGACTCAGGAGCAAGCTCTCACATGTCTGGTATAACATCTATCTTTCATAATCGTAGTTCTATGAAACATAATATTATCTTGGCTGATGGGTCTACTCGTCCTGTGCTTGGGAAATGTGTCATTCACCCTACTCAATCACTATCATTATTTGATTCATTATATGTGCCTAATTTTCTATTTAATTTGTTATCTGTGAGCCAGTTAACCAAATCTCTTCAATGTTCTGTGACATTTTCTCCCAATTCGTGTGTTTTTCAGGACCTCAGGACGAAGAAGATGATTGGTTCGAGGCATGAAAAAGATGGACTGTACTACTTGGATCTACCTGGAAAGGCCTTCACTTATGTTTCTACTTCTCCGTTGCAGTGGCATTATCGTTTGGGACATCCGTCTTTGGCTAAGTTGCGTCAAGTTGTTCCTAGTTTGAGTCATGTTTCTAGTCTTGAATGTGAGGTTTGTCAGTTAGGCAAGCATCACCGTAGTTCCTTTCCTCGTCGTAGTGAGAGTCGTCAATTAGAGTCTTTTGATCTTGTTCATTCTGATATTTCGGGTCCGTCTAGAGTCAAAAGTCCGAAAGGATTTCAGTATTTTGTTATTTTTATTGATGATTATTCCAGAATGACTTGGTGTTATTTAATGAAAGAAAGATCTGAGTTTCCAAATGTGTTATCTGCCTTTTATAGTGAAGTCTATGTTCAGTTTGATAAACGTATCAAAATTTTGCGTTCTGATAATGCTTTGGAGTATACTCAATCTTCTGTGAACAGTTTCTGTGTTGATCGTGGTATGATTCATCAAACCAGTTGTGTCCACACCTCTCAACAAAAAGGTATAGCCGAACGCAAACATCGACACATTTTAGATGTGGCTCGAACTCTCATGTTCAATATGCATGTCCCTAAACAGTATTGGGCAGATGCCGTACTTACTGCATGTTATCTTATTAATCGCATGCCATCATCTGTATTAAATAACAAAGTTCCATTTACTATATTACATACAGATGTCGAACCTTTTTCCTTATCTCCTCGAGTGCTTAGGTGTGTCGCTTTTCTTCATAACTTGGAACCTAATCGAGATAAGTTGGCTCCTAAATCTCTGAAGTGTGTTTTTCTTGGTTATCTCCGTACTCAAAAAGGTTATCGTTGTTGCAGTCCACAGTCACACAAATATTATGTCAGTGCGGATGTTACATTTTTTGAGTCTACCCCTTTCTTTCCTTCAGGAGACCGTTGTATTCATTTTACAACAGATTTGATATCTTCCATACCACTTTCGGTCATTCCTGAATCAATTTCTGTCTCCATTCCCCATTTACAGGTTTATCAGAGATCCAAGGACAGACCAGTGGTTCTGTAGAATTCAGCCTTCAACCAATCATCTTCCGTGCCTGAGGTTTCTGCTCCCATCACCACAGATCCAGATGATCTTCCTATTGCTCTCAGAAAAAGACAACGCCTTTGTACCACAAAGAATAAGCATCCCATTTCTAACTATGTTTCATTACACCGTGCTTCATCATCTTTTCAGCTGTTTCATTGTCTTCTATTTTTATTCCTAAAACTTACAAGCAGGCTATGTCATCTTCTGGTTGAAAAAGTGCAATGGATGAGGAGATGTATGCTTTACATCAAAATCAGACTTGGGAGCTTACATCACTTCTTGTTGGAAAACAAACAGTGGGTTGTAGATGGGTGTACACTGTTAAGTATCACCCTGATGGTTCTGTTGAGCGCCTCAAGGCACGGTTGGTTGCCAAAGGGTATACTCAGACATATGGCGTGGATTATGTGGAGACTTTCTCTCCAGTGGCTCGGCTGAATTCAGTTCGGATTCTTATTTCTGTGACGGTTAATCACCAATGGCCTATATATCAGCTGGACATAAAGAATGCTTTCTTGCATGGTGACTTACAGGAGGAGGTTTATATGGATCAACCATCGGGATTTGTTGACGCATGAAATAAAAAACTCGTATGTGGATTGAAGAAAGCATTATATGGACTGAAACAATCACCTCGTGCTTGGTTTGACAAGTTCAGTTCAGTTCTCATTCAGTATGGCTTTCGTCGTACCACATCAGATCATTCAGTATTTTGCCATTCTTCCTCAGCAGGTATTATCGTGTTGATTGTTTATGTTGATGATATCATTATATCTGGGAGTGATCATGCTGGAATTGTGGACTTGAAGGCATACCTTAGTCGTCAGTTTCATACTAAGGATTTGGGTCTTCTTCGATATTTTCTTGGAATCGAGGTTGCTCGATCTAAGAAGGGTGTGTATCTGTCACAACGCAAGTATGTTCTAGACTTGCTCTCCAAGACTGGGATGTTGGAGTGTCGGCCAGTTGAGACTCCTATGAATTATCATGACAAGTTTGATGCTGACAGGGGAGAGTTATTTGAGGATGTTGGATATTATAGACGTTTGGTTAGCAAACTTATATATCTTACTATTACTCGACCAGACATCACATATGCAGTTGAAGTAGTTAGTCAGTTTATGCTTGCCCCTCGGCAACCACATTGGGAGGCTATCTCTCGCATTCTTCGATACTTGAAGGGTGCACCTGGAAAGGGTTTGTTGTACAAACCTTCCCAGTTGCTTACGGTGACTGGGCTCAGTGATGCTGATTGGGCGGGCAGTCGCAGCGATAGGAGGTCTACTTCTGGCTATTGTACATTTGTGGGTAACAATCTTGTCACGTGGCGTAGTAAGAAGCAGAATGTTGTGGCTCGTTCTAGTGCAGAGGCCGAGTATCATGCGATGGCTCATACAACTTCTGAGATGATGTGTGTGCAGTCTCTTCTTTATGAAATGAGAATTATGATTCCTATTCCGATGGAGATGTATTATGACAATCAGTCGGCAATGTTTATCGCAAATAATTCGGTGTTTCATGAGCGCACGAAGCATATCGAGGTGGATTGTCATTTTGTTCGTGATTTGTTGCTGAAGAAACAGATTGTCACTCCTTATGTTCGGTCAGAGGATCAATTAGGTGATATCCTCACCAAACCACTTGCTCGTGGTCCATTTTCTGATTTATGTAGCAAGCTGGGCATGTCTGATCTATATGCTCCTGCTTGAGGGAGGTTGTTAGAGTTATTTTATTTTGTTATTTATCATATGAGGGTATAATAGTAATTGTGGGTGTATTGCATATCAATATAAATAGACATGATATGTAACCTAGGGTTTAAGGCCCTTGCAATCTCCTTTCTCATATTCTCTCTTCTCCTACTTTCCCTTCTCCTCTCTATCTCCAAATTTAACTGATACATTTTCTGGAGTGCTTGGACAGATGGATGTCCTAACTGGCAGTGTATCTCAAAATGATCAAGCTTCACACCAGCATAAGCAACAGAAGAAGTTTCGTCAAACAGGTACAAGCCTCCAGCCACACGTCCAATACCGATAGTCTTTCCAGTCTTTAGGTCCTGAAAAATACAACCATCATAAAAGAATGTTACCGAGCAATACATATCGCGAGTAATCCGACTAATTTAGAGTAAGCTGAATGGGTTTCCGGATGTATGTAATACGGAATGTAGTGACAGTCCCGAAGAAAGACGGAAAAATCTTTTTTGATGGACTGTCAGCGAACCACCATTAGCACATGTAATATTAGACATACGATCAACCGGTACATAATTTTGTATCATGCCCGCGTCGCCTGTCAAGTGAGTAGATGCACCAGAATCAAGGACCCACTGCTTCGACTGTATCACATGCCGCTGAGTACCCTGCGGTGGACCCAGAAGTAGAGGCTTCACCTCGACGTTGAGCTTGAAACTCAATCAAGTCTGTATTAGGACGGAGAGGCAAGATATGCCATGACATGAAGTTGCTCACGTTGGGCCCTCGCTTCATTGATATCCGTCGTCAGAGGTAATACACGGTCAACTTCATCGACCATAGCCTTAAAAGTCCGGAAGTGGTCCTTATGAGACTTGTCGTCCTGTTCTGTCCGGTAGACACCGACCGAGTCATAGATACGAGACAAGTCGCGTTTTTCATCAAATATCGTTGCTAGGACCTCCCATAACTCCTTTACCGTGTTCGTGTTCTGAACCATGTCCTCCATCGATGGTTCCATTGAGTTCATTAACCGTGTAAACAGTCGACTATCATCCGTCTTTCACTGCTCAAATGTGGGATCAGTCGTCTCCGGAGGGTTGTCAGTCGGATGCTTAGACAACTGCATTTTCCGAAGTGTTTTCTCAATCTTCTTCCGCTATGTTGAGTAACCATCTGGTCTGTCCAACCGCCGATCGACGAGTCGCATCGAAGAAATCGTCGTACCAGTGCCTGTTGGTCCCGCCAAGGCCTTCCCGACACCGGTAGTAGTATCACTGCTTGCCGCCTCAGTGTTTGTCATCCTGCAAATGCACTTGATTCGACCGTCGCTGGATCTTTCCAACCCCAATAATCACATCAACTTTACCAGTGTGCTATCAACGTGGCCATAACCGGCACGCGCATGGAAAGTAGAGATCGTATGGAGATTACACAAGCCAGGACAGAGAAGCAACCCAGGTGACTCTCTGTGTAGATTCTGATGTGGATATCTGGGTAGGAAGGAAACAAAGATCCATGTAAACAAGCAACTTGTCTACTCTTTGTTAACTCCTGAAGTCGCAATCTAGGAAAATAGGTTCCGTAAACAAATCATTGTCTTCTACCCTTTGACCGCCGATATACGACATTTTTTTTTTGAATTAGGGTTTAGACAAGGAGCGACTGTTGTATATTAGGATTAGGGTTTTGGGCTGGAGGTCTTAGGGGAGGGTCGGCTGGCGGGGTGGGGAGCGCTGGCAGGAGGGGGGGGGGGGGGGGAGGGGCGGCCAGGAGGCGAAGTCAGTGGCGGGTGGCGGCCAGGAGGCGGAGACGGGGTGGGGCTAGGGTTTGAGACAGAAGTGGGAGGGGAGAGGGTTAGAGTTTTGGCTCTGATACCATGTAGAGTGAAAATAATGGATTGATCTTTATTGATGAAAAGACTACATGCATATAGGAGAGGCTAACCCCTCTCTCTATTATTCTACCCGATGTGGGACTAAAGTCCATTACTAATATAACACTTAACTACATCCATTCTTCATAATATTGTATGCATGGACCAACTTAGGTCATTGAAGGCAAGGGTCGAGATGAGTTAATTTCTTACTGCAGTTCACTAGTCCGTTTCTATGTTGGTTGACTGTCATTATGCACACATGCAGATTGTAAAAGAAGAGAGTTATTTTTCTAACTCATTCGATTATATTCATGAGGAAATTGATCAAGTGAAATAAGATGAATAAATCAGTATGTTGCTATATCCCATGCTAAGTTGTTTAATGCACCGCTTCCCTTGAAAAGGCTCAAGGTCAAATATATACCTCTATTGGCCCCAGGCTCATCGCTTAGCTTGACAAGGCTCAAGTTCTAATATATAGCTCAGTTGGCCCCAGGCTTTGTATGAAATATTGCCCCTTGGCAGTTTGTTTCAAGTGATCACCCAACACACTTTTTTGCTTCCTATCAGGGAGGTTTTCTGGGTTTTAGATCTGTGTATATTTTTTTTCCCCACCTTGATTTAATGAATTGTTTCTCTTTTGGCTCCAAGAAGAAGATTTTTGTTTCCATCTAACATGGTACACATTACAGGATAGATGAGAATATGGATGACACATTAGCAAACGTGGAGGGAGCACAAGGTGCTCTTCTGAAGTACCTTAATGGCATATCCTCCAACCGATGGCTGATGATAAAGATATTCTTTGTACTCTTGGTTTTTCTTATGATTTTTCTATTTTTTGTTGCATAATTTGAATACAAAGTATCACCATACAATCTTAAATCTGGCTCCTTTACATAGTAATTTACATTTATTAAGTATTGTATTCGTGTTTTTTCCCTTCTGGGGATAGTCAGGTTGTAACATCTATATTATGGTTCTGCTTGCTTTGATGTGTGGAGTATGGAGAGCATGCCCAGTATTACCTTCATGGTTCATACCTTTACGTGGTCGGTCTATTCCAGATTAAGGCTCTATACATGGGAAAGGTGCAGACTGAAATTTCCATGTTTCTCAATCTGAAAGCCTTAGTGATGGCTATGCTGACAACAATCTTGTAATTTAGTTGCTGATAGCCATCAGTGGGCTTGTGGACTCATACTGCTGTTATTTTGAAACAAAGTTCTGGTGGAGGTTGTTTTCCTATCATTATCAGGATTATGAGAGAGTTGGTCTCCAGCTGTAGACCTGCTCCAATCAACCATGTGCACAATTTATCACAATAATTAAGTCAGGACTGTTTTGTTGCCTTTAGGTAGTGTTGTTGTAACATTTCTTGTAGCATTTACAATATTTTCAGTGTATGCTTTGTTGCGAGTCAACCACAATCACTTAACGGTATCATTTGTTATACAATTCTCTATTTATCTTCTTCTTCCTTCTTCTTTTGAATGGATCAATTTATCTTCTTTCGTTTTTCACAAATTGGCAACCAATGAAAAAGCAATGCAACATCATTTATACACAACCGAACATTGCATCTTGAGCCTCTTCAGAGGAAAAAAAAAAAAAAAATCTCTTTAGATTTTTTATCTAATATTCTATCATAGGTGAAAATTATTTAAAATGAAGGAGTTCAACGAGAGTAGAGCCTGATAGAGTTTTTTTTTTGTATGTATGTGATATATGAAAATAGTTCCCATATAAATATTTATTTATTATATTATAATGAAAAATTGTTATTATTCTTTTTTTTTTCTAATGTCAAGTAGGATATGAGTAAATATAGAGATCAACTATTGTAGACATTCTTTTTCTATATGAAAAAAAATGCCATAGAGAAATATAAGCTTTCTTTAAAAGGGCAAAGGGCTTGAATAACCATTGAAAAAGGCATTAGATTATATATATATATATATATATATATATATATATATTTATATTTTATAGTGGGATTTCTATATGAAAAAAACACCATACAGAAATAGAAGTTTTCTTTAAAAGGGCTTGAATAACCATTGAAAAAGGCATTAGATTACATTTTTCACACACACACACACACACACACACACACACACACACATATATATATATATATATATATATATATATATATATATGAAAAAATGCTATACATGAATAGAAGCTTTCTTTAAAAAGGCTTGAATAACCATTGAAAAAGGCATTAGATTGAAAGCTTCTATTCATGTATAGCATTTTTTCATATATATATATATATATATATATATATATATATATATATATATATAGTTTCGAGGCTAAATCAAAGATGGTAGAATGGAAAGTTGTAGTCGAGATCAGGAGTTCACACAAAAGTTTCTCATTGATATACCTCGATTACAATGAAGAACTATATCCAATATATCTCAATTACAACTTATGATAGAAAAGAAAAAACTTATCGTTTTTTCTTGCAATCGCAGTTGCAAACGGACAGAACATATTACAAAAGAGAAGATGAAGGTGAAGAAGGATCTCTGCTTGCTGGGGTGATGAAGATCATCGTTACTCAAAGCAAGATTTGTCCTACACGATATGTTCCCAAGAACCAGCAAGTTCACGTAGAACTTCTGGAACACTCGATGTCACCTCTTTTCTGGACTCACACGAACACCTTGGACTAATGGCAGCAGCAGTAGAACCTCTCTTCGTCTCCTTATTATCGAAGTAAGTTCTCAAAGAGGCTATGAAGAGAGTATTTATAAAGAGAGGGTGGAAATTCTAGCTGTCGATCAATTACGAAAAGATAGGAACGATTTAAATTCAAATACCACAAAACCGGATCTGAATAACTAATTATATTTTTTCATAACCGTTAAATTCCGCAATCATTGGGATCATGTGCCCGTGGGCCCTGCGCTCAGCAGCGCACCTTGCGCGCATAGTCGCGCAACGCCTGCGCATGCGTCCTGTCACGCCCCGATTCCCACAAGGGACCGATCGTCTTTGCTTTACGCCTTGCGGAACCGATCGTCCTCGCATGGACATGATGTCGTACAAGCCTGAGTTGCGCTTGCACATGGCCAAAGCTTTGAACAAGGGCAAGTAAGCTATTCAAGATGGAAGCAGCGGTACAATATTGCAGAAAAGTAAATAACACAATGGCAAACAATGAAACAAGCTTTTTATTGATATTTAAGAAGTGTTACAAGCGGCACTTGACCGAGATTACAATTCGCTCAAGCTCTCTTTCTCTCGATTACAATGACATCGTTCCATACATTACATCCCTTTATACGAAAGTAGCTTAAAATATCTCGATATGGCTCAAGGCATCGACTCCAAATTTTCGGGTCCTGGGGATGAGGCTCGGCTATCGCTTCTACGGACGATCCAGTACCTGCGAACAAGCAAACTGGTGGGGGGTCAGCACTTTGAGAAAAGTACTGGTGTGTATAAAATCAACGAATAGAAGCAACACTCTCTAAAACCAACACTAAGTAAGCATGTGGCAAAATATTACATTACTAGTGATCTTGCTACTTTTTACCTTGGTTCATTTCATGCAGCACATGATTTGAGTCAGATTACTTCTTTCGAAAACATATATTTGAAAACAGTTTGCATATACGATACAATCAAGCATACAGTATTGACAGTGTTATATCGTGTAGTGCGCATCATGTATCGTGCACCATAATTACTAATTCTTTAGGAACACAAGTTATCTCTAGTGGACTATTTATCTCAGTTCAAGACAAAGTGCATCAAATGGACTTATTCAATTCAGTTCAATGGATAGTAGCATATTCAAGTGAAACTTATACATCACATTAGCAATTTTGATAAGGAACATAAGGAATACGAATGCTCACTTATTCAGTAATCCTTACCCACAGCCGAACGGTTATCCCTGCAATAGACATACAAGTTAGCAACAATTTGCATATACATAAAGGTTCTATTCCCTGTCCGTCTCTGCATCAAACATTAGGTATGCAAGAAGGCTAACCTAGCATGCACCCTAACTACATGATGGTCCATGGATTGCCCCATGATTAGCAGCGGTGACTCAAGGTTCAGCTCTGCGCTAGCACGCGTGTATGTCAGCAGCTGTGACTCAAGGTTCAACTCTTCACCAACACATACGAATACTAGCAGCTGTGAATGGTTTCGCTCTTCACTAATAGACAAAATATCCCACTGACTCCTCAGCCTTGGATTTAGAGGCACATATGTCTGCCTATGAGGCTGGACCGACACCTTTGGCTTTACAGTAACCGGCTAGATCTACAGAAGCTGTTACGAAATTGAGATAGACTGGGAATTCGAGGGCTTATATTATTATTATTATTATTGAAACAACTCATGTCGATCAATCGCTAATGTATTACCTTTGAAACGCTTTTATTGGAACTTCCTTTCTCGATCAATATGTTGTTAGGGTTTTTGTGAGAGGCCTTCACTGATATGAGAAGTGCGTCTTCGGTTCGGATAGACTGATTCTGCGAACGCCTAGCCCCAGAAATCCATAAGAAAACAAGTGCTAAGTTTTATTTCAGATCATATCAGTGAATAAACCGAAAGAAAAGACGTTTCTCGCTCGGCGCCGCACTAGACAAGGATCCAATAAGAAAAATAACTGGGACTAGGGTTTCAAATTTATTAGTAACATTATCTATTGGAAATGAATTCTCTAACATTTGATTCCTTACCGTCGAGACCGGGCCAGCCGAGCCCCTCTGAATTAGTGTGGTTGTATATTACTGATCACCGCCGATATGGACCCACCAATCTATTCAATCATGGTGAGCTTCCTTACTCAGGCTAACTCTTTCATGAACGATTGATGGAATTTTGGTGTATCACTTATGTATTTTGATCTTAAAGTTCAGTTGTAAGGAGCGAAGCGACTGGATAATAAGTATAGTTAGGTAAGGGATGCGAGACTGGCTCTCCCTCATGCAACAAGCAAGAGGGAGTGTCCTAGCTCGTCTGAGAGCGAGATTTGCCTCAATTGCTTGTCTCTTGTCCTGAGCTCTACTCAAGTTAGCTTCACAAAACTTAATATCTTTCTCATTAATTCTGTATACCTCAGGGTGTAACAAAATCTCTTCCGGACCGACCGATCCCCAGTGTCCCAGGAACTGCTCAAGAGATAAACCTTGTTCACAAGTTATCCGAGACCAATGCTTGACATAAAATATCTATCAGATAATTCTATAATACAAGCAAGCAATGATCAAGCAAACTTCTATCTTTTCTTCTTATCAATCAAGCGATAGGTTAAATCTTCTTATACAAAGCTAATAGCACACCCCACTAGATCACAAGGACCGTACCTCAGGGCGTACTATTAGTCTCTTCTCATTCGAATCAATCATCTTTAACATATCACGAGGTATTCATACAGTACTATCTTTTTCATCAATGACAAGCAAACATATAAACGATCTCTAATTAAGCAAGCATGACACGGTTCTATCTTTACAGAAACGATAAGGAAAACATGCAAGAAATCTCTATTTAAACAAGTTGGATGTTAATAATATTTATATCTTAAAATTAACTTGCACTTCTACTCTTTCCTTATCATATGGCATAGAGACTTGTTCAAGCAATTTCTTTCACTCTTCTTATTAGCATGGCAAGGGTTCGTTCGATAGTCGTGTCAGGGTAACCTAGCATGCATCATTCTATTTTTTTTACTAAGCATGGAAATGGTTCTTCTCAATGACAAACAATACAAGTTCTTTAGTTAAGCATGCATGTTCTTGTTCTATCATTCTCAGGCGAACATTATCTACTTAGCAAACAAGCATTTCAAAAACTCATATTCATTATTAAGGCGTGCAAGAATCAAAGAATGAAGTTTTGCCCACTCACCAAGATCAATCGTCTTGTGTTTCGATCGAGAAACTCTTCGAGAAGGCTTCCACTCGAGCCAGCAAAACGATATCTCTTGTACATAGTGTCAACGTAGAGCGGGGCACTACATACTTACACACAGAGAAAAAGTTTCATCCTCGAAACTTTAAGGAGAAACTTACAATATCCAGAGCAGCGATAGTCCTCATCCCTCACCACGATGATGTATAGTCTCGGCTTTTGGTGTGTGTATCTTGGACGTCTACAAGCTTACCTTCAAGAGACAGCTTATCTCTCTTTCTACACACTCGAGGTGAGTTCTTTTAAAGAGTATTTGGCATGATGTCTTGCGCTTCCTTGCGGTGCTACACCGCTAGGACATGGTCAAAAGCCGAGACTACACCTCATCGTGGTGTCATACCACTGTAGCATGAGGTCCCAGCCTCTTTGTAATGCCATACTACTCAGCATGAAGCCTTGTGCTTCCTTGCGGTGTTACGCTGCTATGACATGGCTTGCATAGTCTAAAATTTATATCTTTTACCTCTTGGTGGTGTCACACCACTATAACATAAGGTCACCGACATCTTTGTAGTGCTGCCTACCACTCTTTATTCTACAACATTAGGCTACCTGTCTATGTGCGGTGCTACGTCGTAGTGACATGGCTTGCGAAGTCGAGGCATTACCCTATCGAGGAACCTCATCGTGGTGTCACATTACTGTAGCATGGTGTCACACCCGATTCCAGATTTGGTATTTTTTGAATTTTTTGAATTTAATTTTTTTTGATAATGTATTCCTATTGTATTTCTCATCTTGGTTCATGTCATTTTATTTATTGTTATTTCCTGTTGTTGAAAGAGACTACCCGAGACCAGCAGAATACCTATTGGCATTTTATTTATTATTATTTATTGTCATTTTATTTATTTTTATTTCTCATGTTTTGTATCTGCATGTAGAATGTACACCTAGTTCGATTCATTTGATTGAACCCATGACTAAACTATTTTTCCTCTTCTCTTAGTATATATATGAGCTTTTCTCTCTCTCTCTCTCTCTCTCTCTCTCTCCTCTCTTTCTTCTTCTTCTTCTTCTTCTTCATTTCCTTCTTTCTTGCTCCCTTCTCCCTCACCCCCGTGCACCTTCCCTAGCCGAACCCTAGCACCGGACCCAGCTAGGAAGAGGTCGTTGGACTCTTAGGCAAGTACATCTTGCTCCAAGATAAACCTTAATTTTTAGATTTTTTATATATATGTTATTTTAAAAATATATTTGATAAAAATGTTCTCCTTGAGTTACTGATCATATTTAGTTCTTGGAGTTTTGGGTTTTGATGTATAGATTTTTGTAGATTTGAGTTTTAAGTTTAGAGTTTTTATGGGTTCCATGAGTTTTTCTTGGTTTTGATCTATTAAAACTTAGTGTTTTCAAAAACTAGTTGTTCTTTATGTTAGAGCATTTTATTTCGTGCAATTTGGCTTTTGTTTCACTTGATTTGGAGTTAAAATAAAATTTTATAAAGAAAACAAAATTTTGGTTTTTGGAGCTTTCAGCCATGGCTGAACCTGCTGTTGCAGAAGACGAAGTCTTCATGCGGTCAGCGACCTATGCGGCAGAGAGTGCTATGCGGTCCGAGAGGGTTATGCGGCATGAACTCCTTACCGCATACTGACAGCATGCGTCCATCTTGTTGGATGCATGACTGTACATTACACAAAGTATCCTGAAGCTATCCTTGAACTGCTTGTGTTTTCACTCTCTGAATGAATGAAAATTTGCTAAGTCCAAGAGGGTCATTTATGCGGCAGATAGTTCATACGGCCACGAGCTATTTTTCTTGAACACATGACTCTGAACTGTTTGGCACATCTTTTTATGATTCTTGTCTTTTTTTCCTGACACACTTTTTGGCCTGTCATATAAATCACTTTATGTTACTTCACTGAAACTTCATTTATTGACCCATCACTCAGCACTTGCCCCAAGGAGTAGAGTTTAACCCTGAGCATGTGACAAGTGAGTCCATACGGCAATTGGGTGCATGCGGCCAGTGAGTGCATGCGATAATTTAGTGCATGCGGCCAGTAGGTGCATGCGGCAAGTGAGTCCATGCGGCCAGTGGGCGCATGCGGCCAGAAATTCTGGTGTGCATTTGTGTTCCCTTTTATTATGTTCATTTAGTAATTCCTTTTAGTGATTATTGTTGTATGCTTTCTTATGTCGATACAAGTTTATATTACCAGACAAGTTTTGCTTGTAAGTTCACGAGACATGTTTATGTACAAGTTCATAATCCTCATGACACCATAGAAATATTTGTGTATAAAAATCTATTGCATTTGGCATCGGACAATCGAGTGTTAGTATTGTCCAATGTATCGCGTGTCGCGAATATGATAACTCGTAAAAAGCTCGTACTCGTGACTCGTCATTCTAGGAAGTTCTCAAGTGTCCACTCGAGAACTTAAAATAATTTAGTAATTATTAAACAAGATAAGATTTATCTAGATCATTAGGAGGAAAGAATATTGCGCTACAGGCTACCCCGATCTCTAAGGGTCCCATGCAGCATGGACAACCCTGCTAGACAAGGGCTCCATGACTGAGCAAATTTATGCGTGCTGCGGCACTTACAAGACAAGTTTATATACAAGTTTATGTTACAAGACAAGTTTATAAAGCAGGTTTATGATTACAAGTTTAAGTTTATGCTTGTAAGTTTAATTTCTATTTATGACAAGTAACAAGTTATGTTATTGTATGGTTGAATGTGCATTTAAGTTTACTAGACAAGCGTACCCTTGGCCATCCGGGTTAACTGCAGTGCCGGTGGTAGCAATATTCTTAAAGCATGCATTTAGTAATTAATGTATGTAACAACCCTAGCCAGTTAATCATAGCAAGCCATAAAGTTATTTGGCTGTACAATAATGATGTTACTTTCATTATATCTTGCTCCTCTAGTTTCATTTTCTTTCGGCGCGTGGTTATGGTGCTAAGTTCTGCTCGGGTGAAGGTCTGCAACCCCGGTCCTTGTTTGGTTTAAGGGTTGTGGTCCCGATCCAGAGTAGTTCCTATGCTCTCTTGCTGCTCGTCGCCCTACTTTTATTTTTGTACTTGTTATCAGTTCTTCTAGTATTATTCTTGAGACAAGTACATTGGTACCGTACAAGTCTCGATCATTATTTATTTCTTTTATGTCTCTTTCTGCTTATGTTGTGTTTGGTTTATCACCTCGAGCTCCTTTGTGGTACTTGTTGCTTGGAGTTCTGACCCCACTGGCTTTGCATGGCCAGGTTACCCCGAAGAGAACCAGGATCCATCGCACTTCTAGCAAGATGGCTCGTACTTGTAGGACTGCGGCCGAAGATCGCTAGTGGGTTTCCTTCTTCCACCCCTCATCTTGATTACTTCATCTTGTGGTATTTAACAAGGGCCAGAGTTAGCTCCTTATATTTTTGAGACTGCGGTCAACATGATGTATATATTAGACCAGGGCTGGTATATTTGATCATGTATTATTATACTTTGCTAGTGCAGTATTTTATATTCACTAGCTTTATGATCATATGTGGTATATAATTTGGGACGCCTTTTTACTTTCATATATGATATACTCTTGCAATTGATCTTGTTGGATTGAGATAATAGGATTTGTTGGCCTTAGGACTGATGTCATAGCATGCTAGAGTTCACCCATCTGTCTTCTAGACAACCTTAACACATTGCGGCTTACTTCGATATTCTGGAAGGTGCGGTTGGCCATGTCAGTCCCCATATTTACCTAGTATTATGGGAGCGGGGCGTGACACATAGAGTCCTTACGCTCCTTTGTAGTATTATGCTACCGTGCTTCCTGTAAAGCATACCAGACATTCTAAATTCCTGAGAACTCATTAAGGCGTCTAAGCTATCCTCCTATAGGACTTGTTCTACACAAAGAACAAATAGTAGACAACAATGGTTCTGGGTCTGTAACCCCTCAATGTCTCAAAGAACTACCCATTATTTATGATATTCTCCCAGTCAATGATTATTCTTTTTAACCAAAAGCTAGATGCCTAGTAGATTTCTCTTTGAACTAATAGCATAAAATTTTATGGTAGAATTACAAAGACACAATATCAGAATTCCTTCAAGCCCATTTGATTGTTGTGTCCTCGACAAGCTGACACTTATGACCTTTGGTGAACGGATCCTCCAGATTCTCCTGGCTCCGAACATCAATTATGACAATAATTCTAGTCTTTATTTGTCACTACCACATTTTTCAACTAGGGATATTTTTGTTATTTCATAACTATTTAATTATTGTGCATGATATTTATATAAATATTATATTTATTATTTATTATTAGTAGACTAGACTAATTATTAGACTTGTGTTAGTGGACCCAATTGGACTTGGCATGAACCATGGACACAACAATTAGACTAGTTCCAATTAGACCTAATTTTAGTCATTCCTTGGTTAATTAGAGATTAGACTAATCCCTTTATTAGGAATAAAAGTTTTTCCACTACTTAAATCCTTCTCACGATAACCCATGGGGGTAAAATGGACATTGTACATTGCTTGGGGAGGGGTAAGGGTGGATGACCCTATTAAGTAGGGAGAAGCTTCTCTCTTATCTCCATTTTATTACATTCTTCCCCAATTTGAAGTTCTTTCCCAATTCAACTCATCCCTCCACTAATTTTTCACTAATTCACTTCCAATCCCTCTCATTATTCACTATTATAAGACCTAGAAGCTTGAAGGAGGCAAGGAGCACCAAGGAGGAGGAGATTACACTAGTTGTGTCCTCTTTGTGTCCTTTTTAAGGAATTCATTGGGAATCCATCTCCTAATAGGTACAACTCTGAAATTCCTCTCTAATTATGTTCTAATTGTACAATTTGACCATTATAAACTCACCTATGGACTAATACTACCTATTGGTAGAAGAATTAGCCTCTAGGGACCCCTATTGTGAATGTTACATTGAGTTTTGTGACTAATTTGGGAAAAATCCGAGATTGGTACATCATGTATTTGTCAATTGGCCAATTGGACTAAATTGATAATATATTGATTGTGTGAGACTAGCTACATGTCCATAATTGGATACGAGTAGGTCGTATCATGATATTTTATGATACATGATAATTTTAGGATTTTTTTCCTTCAATATTTATGATACACATGTCATATTTTGCCACAAGCACTAGTGTAGCTATCTATTACCCTTATTAGGCTTTAATTATCATATTTGATATGTTCTTGGGCTTTAGGGAGAGTTTGGTGATGTGTTGTAGGAGTATCAACGGTGTATCACAAGGGTATCATAGAGTAGTGTAATATTTGGGTGATGCCCCATTTGTGTTTGATGAAATGACATGTTGAATGTATTGTATGTATCATAATATATTATAATACTATTGATACATTAGTTGTCTTATATATAGATATATATTTATCTTGATTCATATATCATTAAGTGTACATATGTATATATACCTATTCATGTGTGCATGAAGTATGTGTTAGAGGTTGGAGTAGTGAGGTGTGTGTTGTGCACACACATTGCATAGTGGGTGCACTGGCAGTGATGCTCGAGCAATGTGAGCAGCTGTGTGATAGGTTGGCAGGGAGCAAGCTTTGCACTAGGATGTGCAAGTGCACTGCTGTGTGTTATTTGGAAAAGGGGGCTCAGGTCTGTGCGTTCCAACAGACGGTAGAAGCAGCAACAACAATTATAAGTTGCTATGGTGATGGACATGTGAGCAGGTGATGCTTAGCATCAGTCTTTGGTTTAGATGGGGGTTAGTAGGTAGAGGAGTTGGGGGAATTGTTGAGTGGTGTGAGTCTTTTGGTGTCTAAGTATGGAGTTGTAGTATCAGATGATTGATACTATGACCAGTCGAGTTGGGATGGAAGATGAGCATCAGGTAAGTAGAGGGGGAGCTTGGGTATCAGTGGGTTTTGGTGTACAGTTGTGCAAGTGAGGTATAATGGAGAAGTATCTGTGGGTGTATCTCCTTAGAGTATAAGATAAGTCAAGATTGAGTATTAGGCTAAGGTAAGTTATGGATTATAGGGCTTGGTAATGGTTTGATATCAAGTAAAGTATTAGAGATGTTAGGATATGAGGTATTATAGATATTGAGAGTAAGAGTATGTAGTGTTAAGTTATGAATAGGTATTGAGATACTCAAGGTATTGGGTATCTAGTTGGTTCGGTAATAAATAATTGTATACTAAGGTAATACTAGTATAAGGTAATATTGTATATAGTATTGTATAACTTATATATAAGATATTGATACTATATTAACTAGTATATGTATATAAGTTATATATTGATATTGGTGGATATAATATTCTAGTACATAGTATTAGCTAGTATAGCTAATATCCTCAAGATATCAACCTAAAAACCTAGGTATAGGCTAATACAACCTAGAAATGACTAGTTTGACTAAGTTTGACTATTTTGACTTAGAGTTGACATAGTTTGACTATTTTGGCCTAGTTTGACCTAGAGATGGCTTGAAGACCTAGAAAATGACTAGTTTAACTTCTTTATCATTATAAAACACTTTATTGATATGATATTATATATTTAGGTCTTTGAGGCACTGATTTGGATACAGTTTGATACTTTATCCCGAATTTCAGGCGAGTACATTCTCTGATAGTTTCTCATTTATGATATATTCTATATTTCTTGTATCTAGTGTAGTTATACTTGATTTTCTGACGCGTGGTTACACAGATTAGTATATTCTGGATCTCGTCATGAGATATTATTTTCTGTGGACCCTGTGCATGTCCTTTGATCTTATACATGTTTAGACACTGATTCATAAGAAGGATGGCCCCCTCCTCATAGAATTCTGTGTCGTAACGTATCATGGTTGGATCCAATATACTAGTCGGGACGGGGATTGTAAGTTAGATATGTGATCATACCCCTCCATGTGCATGTCTATGTGAGTGTTAATCATACACCTCACGTATGATTAACCAGGCCCTACTCCTGTACAAGTTTCCAAGCCGATCACATGTCGAAGCTAGTACTCACTCACTTAGATAGTTTTCTATTCCCTAATTCTTGTATGTGATGCTTATTTATTCTTGTACTTACTTACAATATTTCTATTATCAGTTCTTGCCATTATTTCTGTCCTTGTTTCATTATCCTGTATTTCTCGCTATTTACTGTTACATATTTTTATCATTTATTGGAACTGCTATTGAGGTGTGCTTCGCTCCAATCTTGACTGGATATATTTTTCAGATGATGTAGAGAATTGGTATCCACCCACTATGGTCTACATGATGTGGTAGGAGTAGAGTTGGAGACTTTGGCTCAAAAGAGACTAGTACCAGTCGAGGGAGATGACACACTAGCTTAGCTTAGTAGATTAGCTAGCTTTTATTATACTGGATTTGTTTCCCGCTTCTGAGACTTGAGATATTATCACTATTTGAGACTTGTATTGATTTTGGGTAAGCTCTTAGACTTCTTTGGGAGTTGTATCATTTGAATCTTATTTCTTGATTCTCTTTATATCATATTTGTGCATTGATCCATCTTATAGAATTATTGTGATTGAGTATTTATATTTGGAGTAAAGATATTGTTGACAGGTGATATGTTATTGTGAGACGTTATTAGATAGAATTATTGACCTAAACAATGTTCTAACGTCGATGCTGCGGTGTAGGCTGGACGTACCCATGACCCATGCCTGATTATTCGGGGATGGGTCGTGACATTATCAGATCATTCACTGACCTGTGCCTCAGCCGCACAGTCCTCTTCTTACAATTGAAGATGTTATTTGATGTCACCGCTGTAGTCGCCTGGTTGTTGCAGTAAATCGGTACTACCAGAATCTGTGCACAAACCAATAAAAGATTATACATGAGCTCCCGAAGCTATTCTGCTTCATCTGCTATAGCCGCCAGTGCATAGAACTCAGATTCCATCGAGGAATGAGAGAGCATTGTCTGCTTCTTCGACTTCCATGATATAGCAGCTCCACCAATGGAGAAGACGTATTCTTCTGTGGACCTTTCGCTTTCTACTTCTGAACACTAGCTTGCATCACTGAAGCCTTCCACTACTGTCGGATACCCGCTGTAGTATAATGCATACTTATGAGTCCTCTTGAGATATCTCATTACTCTCTTCACAGCTTTCTATTGCTCAACACATAGATTTATCGTGAACCGACTCAGCATCCCTACGACGAAAGCTATGTCAGGCCTTGTGGCAGTTGTTGCATACATCAAACTCTCGATGACGCTTGAATAATCCAGCTGCCTAACACTTTCTATTGAATTTGGATTCAGCTTCTTGTCACACCTGTATGGAGTATCGATCCCTGGAAGATCCTGATATCCATAGCGTGTGAGAATCTTCTCAATATAATAGGACTGTGATAGCCCACTCTAGTGTCCGTCCGGTTGATCTTTATTTCCAGGATAATATCAGTTTTCCCTAAGTTCTTCACACTGAACTTGGATGAGAGAAATGTCTTTGTCTCAGTGACACGTGTTAGATCCGTACCCAGAATTAGCATGTCGTCCACGTATAGAAAAATGATGACTCATCTCCCGTCAGCGAACTTTGTGTAAACACACTTATTTGTCTTACTAACTCTGTAGCCTTTTGATCTTATAACTTTATCAAACTTCTTATGCCACATCCTGGGAGCTTGCTTCAGACCGTATAATAATTTTACCAACTTGCAGACTTCTCATCAAGACCTTTGACGATAAATCTTTCTGGCTGTTGTATGTAAATTTCTTCGGTCAACTCTCCATCCATGAATATTTTTTTAACATCCAGCTGAGGAATAACTATCTTGTGAATTACACTTAGAACAATCAACATCCTGATGGTCGTCATCCGTGCTATTGGAGAATATGTGTCAAAGTAGTCGATCTCCTACTTCTGAGAAAACCTCTTAGCTACCAGCCTTGCTTTAAACTTGTCAATAGTTCCATCGGCCTCCATCTTCTTCTTGAAAATTTACTTGCATACTATTGGTTTAGCTCCTTCAGGTAGATCGACCAACATCCAAGTGTTGTTGGAGGCTATTGAGTCATACTCATCATTGATAGCCTCCCTCCAAAAGATAGCATCTCTGGTCTTCATTGCCTCATCATAGGTAAACAGATCTGCTTCCACATGATATGTGACAAAATTATCTCCGAAGTTCTTCTGTCTCCTTACTCGCTTAGATACTAGTTCTGCGAGTTCTGGTTCGATTATTGTTTCTGTAATGTCAACTTCTATTTGGACTATATCTTCATTGAAAATATTAGCCTCCTATGCACTCACACTATTTTTTGAAATGTCTGGATAACAATGTTGTTGTGCTTTACAAACTTATCTTCAAATAATTCTGCGTTATAAGATTCAATGATATGATTTAATTCGATATCAAGAAACCTCCGAGTATCACTCTTCTCAGCATAACCCAGGAAGATGGTCTTTGTAGTCCTTGTACCCAGCTTCTGAATCTTCAAGTCCGGAAGCTTCACATACGCTAGGCACCCCCACACTCGAATGATATTCAAGTTGGGCTTGACTTGGAACCAAAGTTCATGAGGAGTGACATCAGAATTTATGTATGACCCTCTGTTCAGAATGAACATAGCCGTTAGCGTAGCTTCTCCCTAAAAGAAGTTAGGAAGACCCACAATCAACAATATTGAGTTCATCATCTCTGTCAACGTTCTGTTCTTCTTTCAGCTACTCTATTTGATTGAGGAGAATATGGAGCAGTCATCTCATTAACTATTGAATATTTCTTACAGAACGATGTGAATTCAATAGACCTATACTCTCCACCTCAATCACTTCTGAGTTTCTTAAGTTGTTGCCCAGTTTGACATTCAGCCTCAGCCCTGAACTCCTTGAACTTCTCAAATGCTTCATATTTTGGCTTGAGAAGATAGACGAACGCATACTTCGGGTAGTCGTCGATGAATGTAATAAAATACTTCATCTTGGCTTTTGTGGAGAACTGTTTGAAGTCACAAATATTTGAGTGCACCAACTCCAAAAGATTTATGCTTCGGTTAACCCGTTTGAATGGTTTTCTTGTGATCTTTTTTTGCGCACAGACCTCATAATTCTCTACCTCCTTATCCCCATATTTGGAGATAATTCCTAGACTAGGCATCTTGTTTATTCTTTTACAATGAACATGTCCTAGTCTATTATGCCATAACTTAAGACAGTAACCAGAAGAAGAGACTGCATTAATATTATTTGCAGAAGTTACAAGTTAAAGTTTGAACATCTCTTCGGTACAAAAGACTTTTTCGAAGTATGTCCCTTTGTACGATATCACCATCTGTCCAGTATTGATGTCCATCCTCATGCCTGTATTGCAGAGCAGACTTCCCAAGACCAGGTTCTTGGCTATCACCGGTACGTGTTTCACATCCTGAAGCGTCAGTGACTTCCCCGAAGTCGGATTCAGTACCACCGTTCCGGTCCTAAGTACTTCAGCTTTTGTCTGGTTTGCCATAATAACCTTTTCATATGTAGGTTTGTAGGTGGTAAACAACTCATTCTTCGAGCAAATATGACAGGATATGCCAATGTCTATCCACCAGTCAGTGTCGACACCAGCCGTCACAACCTGTGCAATCATAGCAACCTTGTTAGGCTTATTTTGCTCTGTTTGTTTTGGCTTGGATCTGCAGTCTTTCCAGTAGTGGCCCTTCTTACCACAGTTAAAGCAAGTCGCGTCTGACTTGGGCTTAGGCTTTGGCTTGAACGAAGCCGACTTCATCTTCAGATGGTTAAAGTCATTTTTGTTGTTGTGAGAAGCCTTCTGCTTCCCCTTGAAATCAGCAGCTTGCACCAAGTTGGCCTTTGTCAACTGCTTAGAAAACATGTCCACTTTGTTTTAAGCCCGCAGCTTATCTTCAATGTGGATGTTGTGCAGTAGTTGATCAAGGATGATCTCCATCTTCTTCCGGTGCATGTCCGAGATGAAGTTGCTCCATTCAGGTAGGAGCTTGGCAACAATTTCTTCCACGATGAAAGCATTGACCATGGGTATGCGATCATCCCCAAGTTTTTGACGAAGCTTGAGAAATTCCTTGACTTGAGACAACATCGTCTTATCGTCCTCAAATCGCATGTTCCAGACCTTTTCGGTCATATGGATCTTGTTGCGGTTCTCATTCACCTTATAATACTTTTTAGTTACTCCCAGACGACCTTAGCATGGTCCGTCTTGCTGTATAACTCTGCCAGAGTATCCTCTATGGAGTTCAGAATCAATAGCTTACAGAGGTTGTTCTCTCTCCTCCACTTGTTCTGCTTAGCAGTTGCATTAGCAACCGCCCGTACAGTAGCATCATCACCCTCTGGAATAACATGTTCTGGATTTGTCAACACGTAGTCCACCACTGCGAGTTGAAGATAAAGACTGACCTTTATCTTCCAGGCGTTGTAATGCTCCCCGTCAAACTTCTCAAGTTTGTTAAAACTTGGGTCTAGAAGTTTGTATAATTGTTCTCCATCTTACTCGGATCTTTCTTTGAGATTGTTAGTCCCGAGGCTAAATCAAATATGGTAGAACGAAAAGTTGGTGAGGCCTTGTAGCCGCATACGTGCTTTGGTTTGGGCCTTGGTCGAATGGACACTCTGGTCGCATGGTGGTAAGGCCACATGGGTCTTGTAGCAGTATACGTGCTCTCGTTTGGCCTTGGTCGAATGGACACTCTGGCTGCATGTTGGTGAGGCCACATGTCACGCCCCAGTCCCAAAATACCGAGGGACCGGACGCGTGTCAATGGCCAGCAGCATACACCGATGGACAAACCCAATTTAATGGATCCATCGGGGCATGCTTAAGCTGTAATATAAGAATAAGTAGGTCCAATGATACAAGTCACAGTCTAAGCTAATATCATCCACAACAGATAATTACAGATCAAATGCCAGAATAATACAAATAGGAATAACTAACAAATCTCAATAAAAGTGTCTCGGTGAACAATCCGAGAATAAGCCTGATACATAAATGCAATAGACTGGAAATGTAAAGGAACTGGAAATGGAAATAAATGAGTATATAAGGCCAATACTCAGGAGAAGTCCTCGGGTATGACCTCGTCCTCAGATGTCGGTACAGCTCCTGTATCTGCTCCTATTCCTGCTTCTGCTCCTGATAATGCTCCTGTACTGTATAACTCTAGGTGGATCTCCTCTGCTAGTCCTGGGGACAAAGTCCGGATCTAGGTCCTCAGGCGACAGCAAGGTACAGAAAATATGCCTAGCTCTGATATAGAGTCTGAGGTCTCACAATAAATATAATACTCGTAGAGTGCCTAGCTCTAATATAGAGTCTAAGGCCTCGCCATAATAAGTAAATATATATAAATCAGCCTGTAGCCGGTGTGTCTCTCCCCACCCAAATGAAATCACACGTCTCATATCCATGACACGCAAGATAAAAACTAATGCAGCCGGTCATATAATGTCTAAGAATATAATGTCTATGTCATAAAACTTGTATCCTATACAGAATCACCATGAATATCTCAGGATGATTCTGTCTCATGAATAATGTTAAGTGTCCTGGGTCTATGTACTTGATAAGACAAGTACGAGAATATCAAGGGTCACGAATGTCCATCTCTAGGTGATGTTACACAACTCGGCGTACGGTGTTGGCACCCGACTATTAATCGGATGCTAAGTAAGTCACACGGTCCTAGGTCAAGCATGCACAAACATATATATATAGTCAAAGGAATAAATAACAAGAACTGCAAGTTTGGCAAGGTACACTTGCCTGGGGTTTGAATACCAATAGTTGTCCCGGTGTCAGTGGATCCTGCAGGTACTCCTCCAAAAGCTGAAATAAATATTACCATCAGTCTCAGAAAATATCAAATAGCTAGAAACGCCTGTCCTTACGTCCAATTTGGACACAGGGGCAAAAATGATATTTTTTGGGCCAAAGCGGGGTCCACATGTGGGCCTCTTTGTACCGAAAAGCGTATCAAGGTCAAAGGTCTCCAAATTCGTCGAACTTAGTGTCAACAAATCAGGAACGATGATACGAACCCAACGGAACTTCCAGAATTGGATTCTGATGAGCCGTTCACAAAATCGCCCGTCGGGTAGAGCTTGTGGGGCCCACGACACGCGATTTCGTCAACGTTCTCAGTATCGAACCAAACTTGGGTCACAGGACCAGCGTATTGCTACGAGTCCGATGGCGTAAGTTTTATCTCGATCCGATGTGTGTACACAAAGCTACAGCGCGTTCTAGAATAGTCGGATACGGGGCGTTGTCGGCGGATACGCATTGATTTCGGTGTGCACGCACATCCAAATCAACTTATGCGAAATTTCACACGTCCGTATCAACGGCGCGCACGTTTTGGTAAAGACCGCGTGCGACCAAGTCGTCCCGTTTGGCGGGACGTACTCAGTTCCGGGGTGAATCAGGGCATTATTTTTCCTGTTTTTGGATCGCTGTTCGCGATCACAACAGGACGCGATGCTCCGAGCGGGTTGCACGGGCACCAAGAGGGTCATGCGGTCTACGCGTAGTAACTGACGGAATCGAAAACGGAGTTACGAGGCAAGAGAAATCGGTACCTGAACAGGGCTCCGTGAACGCTGAATTCTCGTGTCCGGAATGCTGGATCGTGTCCGGAATGCTGGATCGTGTCCTGGTCACCGTGTCCGGTCTACACAGAATCTGTGTCCAGGCTAGGGCTGTGTCCGGAGATGACAGGTTCGACTCGCCGGCGGAGGGCGTCTCGGCCTAGGGCGGCTGGGGGCTGCGAGTTGGAGGCGTCGAGCGGCTGGGCGGAGCGTAGGTGGACGGCTGTGGGTTCAGACGAGGCAATGGTCGTCGAGGGTGCAGCGGGGAGTTCTGCGGTGGTGATGGTCGAGGCGGAGTGGGGAGTTCTGCGGTGGTGATGGTCGAGCGGATGGAGAGTTCTGCGGGCGGTGGTCGACGGGGGATACGATGGTGGAGACGACGATGGCGGTTGGGAGAGATGGAGGGAGGCGACGAGGTATTGGGTCGAGGCGAGGGAGGGGCTAGGCGGAGGAAGGAGGATGAGAGGGCGGTGCTGGGGAGAGGGTGGCAGTGGCGAGGGGAGAGGGGTGCTCGGCTGGGTGGTGGTGATGATCGGGGTTAGGCTGGAGGAAGAAGACGACGGGGATGGTGATGGTCGGGGACGGGGAAACCAAGAAGGAAGAAGGCGGCGGGGAAATTAAGGTTCAGACGAGGGGATACTGCGACGGAGAGGAGTCCGGAAGGTTTTGCGGCGGCGGCGGGCACGAACGTCGAGGGTATTAAATAGGGTGAACAGTAATCCCGAGGGGAATCCGACTTAGGATTTCGGTGTGGGTTTCGGGTCCGGGTCGGGTTTGACTCGGATCCGACCCGACCCGACCCGACCCGACCCGCTACGCTGGGTTGGCTTGGTTCGGTTTAGCCAGCGGTTTGGTTTGGTTCATCCAGGCTTGGTTTATTTCAAATAAACCTGGTTTATTTCAAATAAACCTGGTTTATTTCTAGGTTTAAATTGGTTTATTTATTTAATAGTTTTTAGGGCTTTAAACGCGTTTCCGGAGTCCAATAAATTCACGAAAAATTACCCTATGTCCGATTTTCCATTTTACACCATAAAATATTATTTCCATAATATTTTAATATTATTAAACAATATTTAAAAATTATCTAATTATCAAAAGCCTAGGTTTTAATTACAGGAAAATCCTAGAAAATTCCAGAAAATTATGGAAAGTCCAAATTAATAATTCTTGAAAATCAGGGGGCTTACAATCTACCCAACTTATAAAAATTTTGTCCTCGAAATTAAAATATGGTAGGGTTCTCTCTATCCAATCTCACTTGATTACAGTCTAAAGGATTTCTCTGAAGTGAACATTGCGGTCTCTACCCAACTTAGAATTTACCCCTATCATCTAAGGCTATACATCTAATAAAGCTATATCCCAACTTATTTAATCATGGTATTGAATCCTCAAGTCTTTAACACCAACATATCACCTATGATATTTCTTTAATCATATATAAAAGGGTCATCAACAATGTGACCGGGCTGTGGGGTATATCTAGTACTGTCTATATATTAAACTTATACCAAGCACGAGATTTCGTCTTGCCGAAATAAAAGAAGACGAAGATCAATAATAAAGAGTTCAAGGGTGAGGTAATAGAATAGAAGTATCAGGATCAAGGCGTTTAACAAATTCAAATAAGATTTGTCAAGACAATTGTGGATTGAAATCCTATTCTGGTAATCATTTGTTCGCATGCTCGTATTAGTATAGTTATGTAACTGATACGATATGCTCAGACATATCTAGAGGGCAAGTATACTAGTCAACTATATATCTCAATCCACGTAAAGTAGTCGTGCGAAGAGCGAACCAAAATGCACTAAGGTTGATCAGACCATAATACACTGATTCTGAATAGACAATTGTATTAGTGTACGCGTCCAATAATACATATGTCATGAACAAGCTCGATAAAAGGATAAGCTTGTAAAACTAGGCTATATTAGCAGCATAAGTCAAGGTAGTACAAATATAAGTACGCTAGATGATGATGAAAGGAGGTACAATCTTAATTCAAGTTCACAAAGACAAAACAAAATAAGCAATTAACAAAAGACTCTACAATCTCTACGGTTATCAATTTTAAGCAAGTTCAAAATTACAAAGGTTAAGGTTGAGGTCACGAACCAATAGGCACGAGATAAAATAAATCTATAAATAGATAACTACGAAAAAGAATTATGCGCATTAGCTACTACATGGGTCTGTGCGTCTTCCAAAGTCATCGCTGGAGCTTGTTCACGTTCTTGCAGTTAATTCCTCTGCTGCTGTTGAGCCTGCTAGAAGAGTGCTGCTTGTGGTGCCAAGGGTGGCCTAGGCTGATACCCTCCCAGGGCTGGTGGTCTGACTCCTTGAACTCCCGTCTGTGGTACTACCAATGCTGGATAGACTGGCCTTGGTACTGGTAAAGCTGCTTGATGAATCATCAGTGTTTCTCCTTGATATATTGTACAATTTCTGGCTAAGTGTCGTCTGGATCCGCAAATTAAGCACGTTTCCAGCTTGCGTCTGCATTCTTTTTCAATATGGGCTATCTTGCCACAGTAGTAACAAGTAGGAAGGAATGAGGCTCTGGGTGCCGCTCTCGGTGGTGGATTTATCTGTTGACGCTTTGCAGACTCCTCTTGTGCTGCTCGGGTTGGTACGGAGGTGGAAGGTCGCTTTAGGTTGGTCTCTCTCCTGATGACGTGCTCCATGCGTCGGGCTGCTGCAAGGACGTCCGAGTAAGAAGTAGGTGCAACGGATCCTATCATCCTCTGTAGCTTAAAGTTTAGTCCGTCGAAGAACTTCTCGGCCTTCTCTTCTTCCGTCGGGATCAGGGTGGGGGCGAAGCGACTTAGACGAATGAATTCTTGCGTTGTACTCTTCCACTATCATATTGCCTTGGATAAGGCGGTTGAACTTGTCTCTGAGCTCTGACCGTGCAACAACTGGGATGTACATCTCTAGAAAGAGTCTAGAGAACTCTTCCCAAGTGACTCGGTCTGGTCCGAGCCGTGTCTCCTCAGATAGCCACCAGTGATGTGCATTATCCGTTAACTGCATTCTGACGGCAGTCATCCAACGTTCTCTTGGAAGCTCAGCTGCTTCTAACTGGTGTTGTGTGTTGGTGAGCCACTCATGAACTTCGGTTGGTCCCTCCTTGCCAGAAAAGGTACGGGGCTTCAGCTGCCTGAAATCGGTGATAGATCCTGTCACTGGCCGTCTTGTTGGTAGATTCGCCTGCTCCAGTACAAGTGCTAGGCTGCGACTCAAAGTCTCTTGTTGAATCTGCTGTTGCGCTTGCATCATTGCGCAGAACATTTGTTCTAGTTGACCTCCACCAACTGGTGTCACTTTATCGTCATAGGTGACATCTGCAACTTGTGGTATTCCTGCGGGAGTCTCGTCGCATGCTTGTGAATCCATTGCTCTGCATCAAAAATAAACTATAAGAGGCGCACAGGAATCAAGGCAAGATGCAAGTCAAGAACTAATTTGAATTCGATGTAGAGATATCAAGAACGTTTTAAGCAAGTGGATGAGATCCTTAAAACTTATCCTATTCTTATTGCAGGCTTGCTCGGTCCCTAAGTTAAAACCGAACAATTTAGTCGTAGACCTGCATGGGCCACCACAAAAACCATGTCACGCCCCAGTCCCAAAATACCGAGGGACCGGACGCGTGTCAATGGCCAGCAGCACACACCGATGGACAAACCCAATTTAATGGATCCATCGGGGCATGCTTAAGCTGTAATATAAGAATAAGTAGGTCCAATGATACAAGTCACAGTCTAAGCTAATCTCATCCACAACAGATAATCACAGATCGAATGCCAGAATAATGCAAATAGGAATAACTAACAAATCTCAATAAAAGTGTCTCGGTGAACAATCTGAGAACAAGTCTGATACATAAATACAATAGACTGGAAATGTAAAGGAACTGGAAATGGAAATAAATGAGTATATAAGGCCAATACTCAGGAGAAGTCCTCGGGTATGACCTCGTCCTCAGATGTCGGTACAGCTCCTGTATCTGCTCCTATTCCTGCTTCTGCTCCTGTATCTGCTCCTATTCCTGCTTCTGCTCCTGATAATGCTCCTGTACTGTATAACTCTAGGTGGATCTTCTCTGCTATTCCTGGGGACAAAGTCCGGATCCAGGTCCTCAGGGGACAGCAAGGTACAGAAAATACAAGCCAAAATAAATGCAGTGTAGCAGAGAATGAAATAAATAGGGTAAGCTATATAACCATCTATGTGAAAATGCAAGTGAGAGCATCACGAGTACTCAGGCTGAGACCACTACAAGCTCTATGTCGGGGATCCGGTAGCAGTAATATCACTAGTAGAGTGCCTAGCTCTGATATAGAGTCCGAGGCCTCACAATAAATATAACACTCGTAGAGTGCCTAGCTCTAATATAGAGTCTAAGGCCTCGCCATAATAAGTAAATATATATAAATCAGCCTGTAGCCGGTGTGTCTCTCCCCACCCAAATAAAATCACACGTCTCATATCCATGACACGCAAGATAAAAACTAATACAGCCGGTCATATAATGTCTAAGAATATAATGTCTATGTCATAAAACTTGTATCCTATACAGAATTACCATAAATATCTCAGGATGATTATGTCTCATGAATAGTGTCAAGTGTCCTGGGTCTATGTACTTGATAAGACAAGTACGAGAATATCAAGGGTCACGAATGTCCATCTCTAGGTGACGTTACACAACTCCGCGTACGGTGTTGGCACCCGACTCTTAATCGGACGCTAAGTAAGTCACACGGTCCTAGGTCAAGCATGCACAAACATATATATATAGTCAAAGGAATAAATAACAAGAACTGCAAGTTTGGCAAGGTACACTTGCCTGGAGTTTGAATAGCAATAGTTGTCCCGGTGTCAGTGGATCCTGCAGGTACTCCTCCAAAAGCTGAAATAAACATTATCATCAGTCTCAAAAAATATCAAATAGCTAGAAACGCCTGTCCTTACGTCCAATTTGGACACAGGGGCAAAAATGATATTTTTTAGGCCAAAGCGGGGTCCACATGTGGGCCTCTTTGCACCGAAAAGCGTGTCAGGATCAAAGGTCTCCAAATTCGTCAAACTTAGTGTCAACAAGTCAGGAACGATGATACGAACCCAACGGAACTTCCAGAATTGGATTCTGATGAGCCGTTCACAAAATCGCCCGTCGGGTAGAGCCTGTGGGGCCCACGACACGCGATTTCGTCAACGTTCTCAGAATCAAACCAAACTTGGGTCACATGACCAGCGTATTGCTACGAGTCCGATGGCGCAAGTTTCATCTCGATCCGATGTGTGTACACAAAGCTACAACACGTTCTAGAATAGTCGGATATGGGACGTTGTCGGTGGATACGCGTTAATTCCGGTGTGCACGCACATCCAAATCAACTTCTGCGAAATCCTACACGTCCGTATCAACGACGCGCATATTTTGGTAAAGACCGCGTGCGACCAAGTCGTCTCGTTTGGCGGGGCATACTCAGTTCCGGGGTGAATCAGGGCATTATTTTTCCTGTTTTTGGATCGCTGTTCGCGATCACCACAGGACGCGATGCGCCGAGCGGGTTGCACGGGCACCGAGAGGGTCATGCGTTCTACGCGTAGTAACTGACGAAATTGAAAACGGAGTTACGAGGCGAGAGAAATCGGTACCTGAACAGGGCTCCGTGAACGCTGAATTCTCATGTCCGGAATGCTGGATCGTGTCCTGGTCACCGTATCCGGTCTACACAGAATCCGTGTCCAGGCTAGGGCTATGTCCGGAGACGGCGGGGTCGACTCGCCGGCGGAGGGCGTCTCGGCCTAGGGCGGCTGGGGGCTGCGAGTCGGCGGCGTCGAGCGGTTGGGCGGAGCGTAGGTGGACGACTGTGGGTTCAGACGAGGTAATGGTCGTCGAGGGTGGAGCGGGGAGTTCTGCGGTGGTAATGGTCGAGGCGGAGTGGGGAGTTCTGCGGTGGTGATGGTCGAGCGGATGGAGAGTTCTGCGGGCGGAGGTCGACGGGGGATACGATGGTGGAGACGACGATGGCGGTTGGGAGAGATGGAGGGAGGCGACGAGGTGTTGGGTCGAGGCGAGGGAGGGGCTAGGCGGAGGAAGGAGGATGAGAGGGCGGCGCTGGGGAGAGGGTGGCAGTGGCGAGGGGAGAGGGCTGCTCGGCTGGGTGGTGGTGATGATCGGGGATGGGCTGGAGGAAGAAGACGACGGGGATGGTGATGGTCGGGGACGGGGAAACCAAGGAGGAAGAAGGCGGCGGGTAAATTAGGGTTCAGTCGAGGGGATACTGCGACGGAGAGGAGTCTGGAAGGTTTTGCGGTGGCGGCGGGCACGAACGTCGAGGGTATTAAATAGGGTGAACAGTAATCCCGAGGGGAATCCGACTTAGGGCTTCGGTGTGGATTTCGGGTCCGGGTCGGGTTTGACTCGGATCCGACCCGACCCGACCCGCTACGCTGGGTTGGCTTGGTTCGGTTTAGCCAGCGGTTTGGTTTGGTTCAGCCAGGCTTGGTTTATTTCAAATAAACCCGGTTTATTTTTAGGTTTAAATTGGTTTATTTATTTAATAGTTTTTAGGGCTTTAAACGCGTTTTCGGAGTCCAATAAATTCATGAAAAATTATCCTATGTCTGGTTTTCCATTTTACACCATAAAATATTATTTCCATAATATTTTAAAATTAATAAATAGAATTTAAAAATTATTTAATTATCAAAAGCCTAGGTTTTAATTACAGGAAAATTTCAAAAAATTCTAGAAAATTGTGGAAAGTCCAAATTAATAATTCCTAAAAATTAGGGGGCTTACACCACATAATGCATAGCCGCATAAGAGAGAACAAGTGGCATGACACGTTTGTCGGAGCAATTAATGCTCTGATATGACTGGTTGTCTTTTCCTGAGCCATCGTTTTTACGAGTCTCGAAGCATCTCAGAGTGATGAGTGACGTGTCAAAGCTTATGACAGACATCAGAATCTGTATCAGGGATATTTTATGCTGCCTCCCTGCTCTGTGGTCATTCAAGCCGCATATAATATACTATGCGGCTTCTCTACGACTTGGTTTGATCAGGCCGTATATGGTTTCTCTGCGACTTGATTGTTCAGGTCGCATGTGGCTTTTCTGCGGCCTGATTGGGCCGCATGTGACTTTTCTATGGCATGTTAAGGGAGCATAACCTTTATGCGGCCTGCATGATTTTTTTATGCTTCTGCAAGACCCCCTTCAAAGTTTCCAAAATGATAAGTTTGGGATACTCTGAAAGAAGCATGGATGAGAGCTTTTGGCTGTATAAGCAGGGCATGCCGCATAGTCTCGTTGCAGCATAGTTGTCTCTGTGTCACGTCCCACTCCCAGAATACTGGATAAATACGGGGACTAACATAGCCAACCGCACTTTGCAGAATACCGAAGTAAGCCGCAATGTATTAAGGTTGTCTAGAAAAATGAAGAGTAAACTCTAGCATGCTATGATGTCAGTCCCTAAGGCCGATAAATCTTATTATCTTAATCCAACAAGATTAATTACAAGAGTATATCATTTATGAAAGTAAAAAGGCATCCCAAATTATATATTGATCATGAAGCTAGTGAATACAAAATGCTACACTAGCAGAGTATAATAATATATGATCAAATATACCAGCCATGGTCTAATATATACATTATGTTGATCGCAGTCTAAAAAAGGGAGCTAACTATTCCCCTTGCTAAACACCATAAAATAAAGTAATCAAGACAAGGGGTGGAAGAAGAAAACCCACTCGCGAGCTTCTTGCTGTACTATGATTGTGAGCCATCTTACTGGAAGCGCGATGGATCCTGGTTCTCTTCGGGGTAACCTGGCCATGCAAAGCTAGTGGGATCAGAACCCCAAGCAACAAGTACCACAAAGGAGCTCAAGGTGATAGACCAAACATATCACAACAGAAGCAGAAAAAGACATAAAAGAAATAAATGCTAATCGAGACTTGTACGGTACCAATGTACTTGTCTCAAGAATAATACTGGAAGAAATGATAACAAGTACAAAAATAAAAGTAAGGCGACGAGTGGCAAGAGAGCATAGGAACTACTCTGGATTGGGACCACAACCCTTAAATCAAACAAGGACCAGGGTTGCAGACCTTCACCCGAGCAGAACTTAGTACCCTAACCACGTGCCGGAAGAAAAATAAAACTAGAGGAACGAGCTATAATGAAAGTAACACCATTCATCGTACGGCCAAACAACTTTACGGCTTGCTACAATTAACTAGCTAGGATTGTCATAGACATTAATTAGGAAATACATGTTTTAAGAATATTGCTACCACTGACACTACAGTTAACCCGGATGGCCAAGGGCACACTTGTCTAGTAAAATTAAATGCACATTATGTAAACCCTCTGATTTTTCAAAATTTTCAAATTTAGATTTTTCACAATTTTCTAGAATTTTCTGGGATTTTTCTGTAATTTAAAAACAGGGTTTTAATATTTAAATGATTTTTAAATAATAAATAAACAATATTAAAATATTATGGAAATAATATTTTTGGATGTAAAATGAAAAACTGGAATTAGGGCAAATTTTTTGGAATTTATTGGGCCTCGGACCTATTTTTAAACACCTAAAAAGTATTTTAGTTAATTATCTATTTATTTATTAAATTTACTGATTTTTAAATATTATTATTAATATTATTATTATTCTTATTTAATAATCGGCCCGGCCCATTTTCCCTTAGCCCGGCCCAACCGACCCCCGGCCCACAGGCCGGCCCAGCCCGCTCACCCTACCGAGTCGGGTCGGGTCTGCCCGAACCCGACCCGCATCCGACCCGGGGACCCATCTCCCCCACGACTCAGCTGCCCGCACTTTCCGCCGCCCAGCCCGGCGCTCCGCTCCTCCACGCTTGCCGCCTCCTCCGGCCCACGCCCCGCGAGCTCTGCCTCCCCCGCCACGTCCTCCGCCCCTCCCGGCCGACCAACTCTCCCTGAACCCTATAAATAACCCCCGTGTCACCCCTCCGGCCAAGTCCCCCTCCCCGCCGCCCTAGCTCGATGCCACTGCCGCCTCCCCTATCTCGCGTCGCCGCCAGCCTCCGGCGCCACCCCCGCACCGCCCTCGCCTCCAGCCGCCCGCGCTTCCCGGCTCCCACCTCCGCCGACTCCTCTTCTCCAGCAGCCGTCCGCAGCTTCCGAGCCAGCGCCGCCTCCGGCCGCTCAGCCCCACGGCGCCGCAGAGCCGCCGCGTGCCTCGCCGCCCTAGCCCGGTCGGCCTCCCCCGCCGCAGAGCTGCCTCAGAGCCGCCGCCTCCGGCCGCCACAGCGAACCCTAACCCTAACCCTAATTCATTGTATCAGACACGTGTCGGACACGGTGAACCCGGTTTCCGAGGACCCTGTTCAGGTACTCATAACTTCTTGCTCGTAGCTCGGTTTTTAATTCCGTAAATTGCGTTGCGAAGCCTGTATGACCCTCTCGGTGCCCGGATAAACCGTTCGGGGCATCGCGTCCTGTGGTGATCGTACACCGCGATCCAAAAACAGGAAAAACCAGACCCTGTTTCACCCCGGAACTGATTACGTCCCGCCAAACGGGACGACTTGGTCGCGTGCGGTCTTCACGGATACGTGCGCGTCATCGATACGGACGTGTGGGATTTCGCAGAAGTCAATTCGGGTGTGCGTGCACACCGAGATTAACGCGTATCCGCGGACATCGCCCCGTATCCGTACTTTCTGGAACGTGCCCTAACTTTGTGTACACACATCGAATCGAGACAAAACTTGCGCCATCGGACTCGTAGCAATACGCTGGTCCTGTGGGTCAAGTTTGGTTCGATTCTAAGAACGTTGACGAAATCGCGTGTCGTGGGCCCCACAAGCCCCGCTCGACGGGCGATTTTGTGATCGGCTCATCGGAATCCAATTCTGGAAGTTTTGTTGGGTTCGTATCATCGTTCCTGACCTGTTGACACTAAGTTTGGTGAATTTGGAGACCTTTGACCCTAACGTGTTTTTCGGTGCAAAGCGGGCCCACCTGGGGAGCCCGTTTTGACCCAAAACTGCCATTTTTGCCCTTGTCTCCAAATTGGACCCAAGGACAGGCGTTTCTAGCTGATTGATATTTTCTGGATCTGATGGTGATGTTTGTTTCAGCAACCGGAGTACCACCTGCAAATCCAACTGAAGTCAGAGCCAAAATCAGAGCCGGAACCACAGGCAAGTGTACCTTGCCAAACCCTGCAGCTTGCTACTTATTTTCCTTGACTTGTTTATCCATCAGTGGGCAAGTAAAGCTTGCCAAATTTTAGTAACTCTTGTTATAAAACTGGCCTAAATTCTTGTTTAAATGCATATAAAACTGTTTAGCTGTTAAAACCCAGGACCGAGTGGCGTACTTAGCGTCCGATTACCAGTCGGGTGCCAACTCCGTACGCGGAGTTGTGTAACGTCACATAGAGATGGATATCGAGACCCGACAATTCTCGTACTTGTCTTATCAAGTACTCCAGAACCCAGGACACTTGACACTATTCATGAGACAGAGTCTTCCTGAGACATTCATGGTGATTCTGTATAGGATACAGGACTTGACATTGACATATGTTCCTAGATACTTTATGACTTGTTGCATTAGCTATGATCCCGCTTGACATGGACATGAGACGTTATGGTCATGATATACGAGATTACATTGGGTGGGGAGAGTTACACAGGCTACAGGTTGATTTTATATTATGCCGACGTCGTAGTCTCCCATTGAGCTAGACAACTACATGATATCACTGCTACCGGCTCCCCGACACAGAGCTTGTAGCAGCTTCAGCCTGAGTTCTAGTGATGCTCTCAACTTGCATTTATCACCTAGCTGGTTGCATAGTTTACCCTGCTGTTTTATTTAATTTCTGCACTGCTTATATTTTGGCTTGTATTATCTGTACCTTGTTATGTCCCCTGAGGACCTGGAATGGACTATGTCCCCAGGTATAGCTGAAGAGATCCATGCAGAGATACCCTGTACCAGAGCACTTCCAGGAGCTGTACCAGGACCTGAAGACGAGCTCGCACCAGAGGACTTCTCCTGAGCATTGGCCGTATGTAGTCAGTTATTTCTATTTCCAGTTGTTTATTTCTTGTCTATTTGTATCTGTTGTACCAGACATATTCTCGGACTGTTTCCCGAGATATTTGTTGAGATCAGCTTATTTATTCTATTTGTATTACTCTGTCTTTATCTGTGATTATCTGTTGTGGATGAGATTAGAATAACCTGTGACCTGTAACAATTGCTCTAATTCCTGTTAGACTACAGCTTAAGCATGCCCTGATGGATCCATTAAATTGGGTTGTCCATCGGTGCGTGCTGCTGGCCATTGCCCACGTACTCAGTCCCTCATCATTTTGGGACTGGGGCATGACACATTTAACTATACAATAACATAACTTGTTACTTGTCATAAACAGAAATTGAACTTATAAGCATAAACTTAAACTTGTAATCATAAACTTGCTTTATAAACTTGTCTTTTAACATAAACTTGTATATAAACTTGTCTTGTAAGTGCCACAACACGCGTAAACTTGGTCAGCCATGGAGCCCTTGCCTAGCAGGGTTGTCCATGCTGCATAGGGCCCTTAGAGATCGGGGTAGCCGATAGCGCAATATTCTTTCTTCCCAATGATCTAGGTATATCTTATCTTGTTTAATCATTACTAAATTATTTTAAGTTTTCGAGTCGTAGACACTTGAGAACTCCCTAGAATCACGAGTCATGAGTACGAGCTTTTCATGAGTTATCATATTTGCGACATGCGATACATTAAAAAATACTCACACTCGATCTCTCGATGCCAAATGTAATGGATTTTCATTCACAAATATTTTCACGGTGTCGTGAGGATTGTGAACTTGTACATAAACTTGTCTCGTGAACGTACATGCAAAACTTGTCTGGTAACATAAAGTTGTATCAACATAAGGAAGCACACAACAATAATCACTAAAAAGAATTACTAAATAAACATAATAAAAGGGAATACAAAATGCACACTAGAATTCCTGGCCGCATGCGTTCACTGGCCACATGGACTTACTTGCCGCATGCACCCACTGGCCGCATGCACTTACTTACCGCATGTACTTACTGGACGCATGCACCCAATTGCCGTATGGACTCACTGGCCGCAAGCACCCAATTTCTATATGGATGCCCCTCTTGGACTTAGCGAATGTTTCATTTGTTCAGCGAGTGAAAACACAAGCAGTTCAAGGATTAGCTCTAGAATACTTTGTGTAATGTACAGTCATGCATCCAACAAGATGGACGCATGCTGTCAGTATGTGGCAAGGAGTTCAAGCCCCATAACCCTCTCGAGCCGCATAGAGATCTCTGCCGCATAGGTCACTGGCCGCTTGAAGACTTTGTCTTCTCCAACAGCAGGTTCAGCCATAGTTGAAAGCTCCAAAAACTAAAAATTTGTTTTCTTCATAATTTTTTTATTTAACTCCAAATCAAGTGAAACAAAAGTCAAATTGTACGAAATGAAATGCTCTAACATAAGGAACAAATAGTTTTTGAAAACACTAAGCTTTAATATATCAAAACAAAGAAAAACCTATAGAACCCATAAAAATCCTAAATTTAAAACTCAGATCTACAAAAATTTATATATCAAAATCTAAAACTCCAAGAACTAAATATGATCAGCAACTTAAGGAGAATATTTTCCATCAAATATATTTTAAAAATAACATATATATAAAAAAAACCAAAATCAAGGTTCATCATGGAGTAAGATGTACTTGCCTAAGAGTCCAACGACCACTTCCTAGCTAGGTCCGGTGCTGGGGTTCGACTAGGGGAGGTGCACGAGGGTGAGGGAGAAGGGAGCAAGGAAGAAGAAAATAAAAATAAAGAAGAAAGAGAGGAGAGAGAGAGAGAGAGAGAGAGAGAGAGAGAGAGAGAGAGAGAGAGAGAGAAAATCTCATATATATACTAAAAGCAGAGGAAAAATAGTTTAGTCATGGGTTCAGTCAAATGAACCGAACCAGGTGTCCATCCTATATGTGGGTCCTAAACCGGGTCTATGGTAATGCCAATAGGTATTCTACTGGTCTCGGATACTCTCTCTCAACAACAAAAAATAATAATAAAAAATATGACATGAACCAACATTAGAAATACAGCAGGAATACATTATCAGAAAAAAATAAATTTTAAAAATTTAAGAAATACCAAATCTGGAATCGGGTGTGACATCTCTACCCTCCTTAGAAAAATTTTGTCCTCAGAATTTCACCAAGGCTAGTCGAGCTGGAACACACGAGAAAGCTCAGGAAATCATAAGTCACTAATCAAAGGATTATACTAAGCAATAATTAAAATGGAAAAGATAGCTGCAGAAGTAACTAATGAATAAATGCACAAAAAAATACACAGAAAAATGGAGGCATATGGATACATATACTCCTGAATCATTCAAATAGGAACTTGTCCTCGCTTGCCTATGCTGACTCTCACAAATGGACAAGAGCCAAGCCTGGAGGTAAGTCAGTACCAATGAATATATCGAGAACATGACTCTAATCCAGGACATACCTTCGCAGTCGGGATACATGATAGATATCACGTACCACGAGATATAAAGGCAGAAGAGTGGGGCAAAAAACTCACCCTTGCTCAACGAAAGGAACGAAACGACTATCGTATTTCGAACGGGTCGAAACATGAGATCGTTCAACAGGAACCCAAGAATAAGACAAGCTAAAGAGAGCTCAGAAATCTCACCCATAATTGTAGCACCTTCGGCTAACAACTGCTCTATATTGCCAAATATTTTGTCAGGCCATCATCTAGGGGCCATGGCTTTAACTTGCTGCTGGTTCTGTCTTGCTGGTTGGGCTTGCTGGAATTACGCATACTGCATCAGACGTTGCTGCTAGAACTTCTGAGTCTGCGTCGGGAGATGACACTGGGCTAGGGGTAGAACTGCTAATGCTGGTCCTTGCGGGCCTTCAATCGTTGTCCGAGGCGGAGCTGGTAACTGTCAGACTGAAGAAATCTCTGGGTACCTAATCGGGCACGAACCAATCATGTGGTCGGATGCCCCACATATGAGATAATGGTCATTGGCCCTCCTACACTGATTTTTGTGTGCCTGGCTTACCGTAGTGGCTGCATCCCGCTGATACAGACTGCCTGGTAGATTATAATAAGGTTACCGTGGAGACTCAAAGTGCTGTCGGGCGAGGTGTTCTGACTACTTTTGATGGAGGTGATGACTGAATACTGATGCTTTTCAGGGATGAGTGTGACCTCTTTTGGCCTTCGTTCTTGCTACTAATCTCTGGCCGACAAGTTCTTTGGACCTAGCTGCCCTGAGTACTACATCGTAGGTGGTATAATTATAACCCACCGTAAAATGCTGAAGCTCTAGATGTAACCCTTGCTCAAATCTCTTGGCTCGGTCTTCTTCGAAAGCTACCACATGAGAAAAAAATTGGTTAAGTCGACAAAACTCGATGGTAAACTGGTCGACCGATCTTGTGTTCTGGTGGAGGTTGATAAACTTTTACTGGAGCTGGAACTTAGCGGTTGTGTGAAAATACTTCTCCTAGAAATGCTCCTTGAACGTCCTCCTGCCAATGGGCTTCGTAAGCGCCATTTCTTGTACTTCCCACCAATTTTGGCAAGATCTGTTAATTGTAGCTTTACGACTACTACCTTCTCATCATCTGGGGTCTTGGTTTCATCCAGGATGGCCTCAAAGTCTTGGAGCCAAGAATCTGCTAAAACTGCATCTTCCGTGCCGAGGAACTTGGTTGGGCGCATGCAACTAATATTGGTCGCCGAGTTGTGAGTATAACGCCCATTGTTGTCGAGTGCTACTCTAACTCCTTGGCAAATAGTAGTGTTGGTATGTTCTTATCCTTGCTAAAACTGCTGGTAGAGTTGGACCACTTATTGTTGATGCTGGAGTTGTTGTTGCTGTTGTTGTTGTACCATCATTATAGCTTGAATCATCTCTAACATGGCATGCGAGCCTACCTACACTGATTGTACTGGAAGAACTGGTGGTATTGTTTGGGCTGGCTGGGCTGGTATGAACGATGGAGCGGGCTGAACTGGTCATTCCAGCAAGACTGATGGAACTAATTGTGCTGATCGGGCATACGTGACTTGCGGAGATGGATGATGAAGAGCTACTGATGTTTGCCCTTGGTTCAGTAGCAAAATCGGGCCTACTAATGTATCTGCTGGAGTTATCGGTGCAACGGAACCCTCTGAAGGAAGAGCATGCGGGGTATCCCTGAAGGATAAGAACACAAGGATATCAACAGGGGACGAGAATAAAATAATCATGTCAAGCAAGTTTGATGTTCAAGAAAAGCAAGAGGTGCATGTTGCAAGTGGAGTTCAATCGAAGATTATAGATGATTGAGATTATACCAAGATGAGTCCTCCCACAAGTCTGAAAAAAAGACCTGCATGGGACACCAAGAAAATCTTGTCACGCCCCGCTCCCAGAATACTGGGTAAATACGGAAACTGACATGGCCAAACGTACCTTACAGAATACCGAAGTAAGCCGCAATGTGTTAAGGTTGTCTAGAAGACAAATGAGTGAACTCTAGCATGCTATGACGTCAGTTCTAAGGCCGACAAATCCTATTATCTCAATTCAACAAAATCAATTGCAAGAGTATATTATATATGAAATTAAAAAAGGCATCTCAAATTACATACCACATATGATTATGAAGCTAGTGGATACAAAATGCTGCACTAGCAGAGTATAATAATACATAATTAAATATACCAGCCATGGTCTAATATATACATCATGTAGACCGTAGTCTCAAAAAAAAGGAGCTAACTCTACCCCTGCTAAATATCACAAAATGAAGTAATCAAGATGAGGGGTGGAAGAAGAAAACCTACTCGCTAGCTTTGGCCGCAGTCCTACGAGTGTGAGCCATCTTGCTGGAAGTGCGGTAGATCCTGGTTCTCTTTAGGGTAACCTGGCCATTCAAAGCCAGTAGGGTCAGAACCCCAAAAAACAAGTACCATAAAGGATCACGAGATGATAGACCAAACTAATCACAACATAAGCAGAAAAAGACATAAAAGAAATGCATGCTGATTGAGACTTGTACGGTACCAATGTACTTGTCTGAAGAATAAAACTGGAAGAACTGATAACAAGTACAAAAATGAAAGTAAGATGAAGAGCGGCAAGAGAGCATATGAACTACTCTAGATTGAGACCACAACCCTTAAACCAAACAAGGATCGGGGTTGCAGACCTTCATCCGAGCAGAACTTAGCACCCTAACCACACGCCGGGAGAAAAATAAAACTAGAGGAGCGCACAATAATGAAAGTAACACCATTCATCTTGCGGCCAAACAACTTTATGACATACTACGAATAACTAGCTAGGATTTTCACAGACATTAATTACTAAATGCATGTTTTAAGAATATTCCTACCACATACACTGCAGTTAACCCAGATGGCCAAGTGTCACGACCCGCGGAATTTGGGCATGAGCCATGGGTACGTCCAGCATACGCTGCAACATCGACAGTAGAATGTTGTCTAGGTCTCAATACTACTAACACAACTCACAAAAATAACATGTCAATGATCTCAACTCCATAAGGAGGACAATAAATATACATATGATCATCAATTCATAAGGTACTCAATCACAATAACTATAAGAAGGTGAATGGCATGATAAGATATGAAAGATATAAAGAAGTTCGGACATAAGTCTAGAACATAACTCAATTAACAAAAGTCTAGAGTCTAGCTATCTCAACATAAATAAAGTCTCAACATAGTACAACCCAAGTCTTAAAGTTAGAATAATCCAATAAATAAATAAATTAGGCTAAGTGCTGTTTAAACAACTGCGGGTGGTGTCTCCTCTAAGGAGAGTGGCTCCTCTGGAATCTCCGAGATGTAATATCATAACCCGCACCCGGTGTAGGGATACAAATCGGGAACAACGCCCAGCCTATGCCGCAGCATCGGCGGTAGAACGCTGTCTTGGTCAACTATACTATCTAAACATCTCACAATAATATAAAATCTGCCAATAATATCTCACACAAAATTCAATCATATTTCTAGAAGCACGAGAAGATATCAAGGAAGTCTAACATAACTATCCATTCAAATATATATATCAACACCAATAGAAACAATAATCAAAAACTCAAATATAAGCCAAAAATAAATTCGGTACCAAAATGCTAAAGAGAACTAACTATGAAAAACTAGTGATCCGGATAAACCTTCCGACAATCACTCCAGAATTAGTGGGTCCAAGTCTGCACCATCTATAAGTAGAAGTCCATAGTATGTCGGACACCAAATCTCTCGGATCCTCTGAAAAATATTTTTCAGTCAGGAATGGAGCAAACTACATCTCTAACAGCAGTTCTAATCAATGATATAAACTATGTAGCAGTAAATAGATGTAAATATACAAGATGCCATATACATGTACAAGAGATACATAATAAAGGCAATATTGAAAATAAATACATGAATGAACAATATGGCAATGAACAGGAATGCTAATGACTAAGTGAGTGAGTACCAGCTTTAACATGTGATCGGCTTGGGAACTTGCACAAGAGTAAATGGCCTGGTTAATCATACGTGCAATGTATGATCAACACTCATAAGGAACAAGACTTGCATAAGGAGGGTATGATCACATATCTATACTACATAATCCCCAACCCCGACTGGTATAGTGGATCCAACCATAGTATGCTATGGCACGAGATTCTCCAAGAAGATAGCAACTCTTCCCGAGAATCAGTGTCTGTACATGCACAAGATAATCAATGAAACAAGACTTGCACAAGATACACCATATACAAGGAATAATATCGTATAACGAGATTCGGATATACCAATCCGTGTAACCATCGTGTCAAAAAAATATGGATATCTACACTAGATACAATGAACATAGAGGATATCATAAATGAGAAACTATCTGATAATATATTCGCCTGAAGTCTAGTGAAAAGTCTCACAGATATCTAATACGGTGCCTCGAAGACCTAGATATGGAATATAACATCAATACAAGGTTCCGGAAAGAAAATAAGTTTAAACTAGTCAACTTCTAGGTCAATAAGTCAATTCTATGTCAAAAGTTAAACTCGGTCCACTCTAAGTCAACTATGGTCAACTATAGTCAAACTATGGTCAACTACCTATTTTTAGGTTGCATAAGTCTAACTCAATGATATTGGGCTCACACACTATGAATGTAGGCCAAACAAGCTACATCTTAGGATACTAAGATACCGTGTCTTCGGATACGCAAACAATAGATAATATCCAATATCTATAATAAAGTAATATTAAATATATAAATCCTAGTTATAATTGCTAAATGATTATCTTGGTTTTGAATCAACTTGGTATCACAACACTAAACCTCTATCTTGATACCCAAACCCAATACCTTGATTATCCTCCAATACCTTGATACTTACCTTGGTATCTCAAGGTATTTGTGAATTATAGTATATATTAACTACCCCTCTAGCTATATATGTAGGTATCAATCTAATATAACTACTAGTATGTACTAATAGGAATACAATTACTAACTACCAACTAAACACTAACTACTAATACATACATACATACATACATACATACATACATACATATAACTAAAGATACTCATAACAATAGATAACTAGCTAACTAAAATATACTAACTACCCAATAATATTATATGGTAACAACTATGATACATATAGTATATTAAAATACTATTAGCAATTAGGAACATATTTACATATATATTAATTACCCTCCCCCCCCCACACACACATATATATATATATATATATATATATATATATATATATATAACTGTCAAACTGTCGCTAAAGGCCCCTGCTTGTTGTCGCTGAAACCGCTGTTGCTGCTGATACTCTGTTGTTATAGTGACGGATTTCTGCAGCTGTCGCCAAACCCGTCGCTATAGCCTCTGATACGGCTACTGATACTGCTATTTTCTGTGATAGTTTACCTGTTGTTGTCGCTATTGATGTTGCTAATGCTGCTGCTGTGCTATTGCTACGCTGCTGCTGTTGCTATTTTTGTCGCTAATGTTGCTGTTGCTACGCTGCTGCTGTGCTGTTGCTACGCTGCTGCTGTTGCCTTTGTCGCTGTCGTTAAAGAACACAATATATATACATATATATATATACAACTATAAAATTAATACATACATTCTATAACTACTAATATATATATATATAATTAATACATATATTTATATATATATACAAGCTCCTCCACATACATATTTATATTTATATATATATATATACTTATGTATGTTATATATATATATATATATATATATATATATATATATATATACACACACACATACACACACACACACACACATATATAAATACACTACTATATTTAAAAGCTAATACATATGTAGAGAAATAGCTACGTAAATATAATATAACTAGATACATAGATCTATGATGCATAAATACATAAATATATATACACAATAATATATATATACACATACATATAATTATATATTATAATAACTAAAATAATGGAAATAGATCTAGAATTAAAATTGCACAATCACATGGAGCGTATCACACCCGTATCCCACTAGATTTCGGATACGCTTGCGACACGAGTCCACCACACATCCAAACGTACCCCGAAGGACACGAGCAAGTCTAATATATTATTTATGAGCAATACGAAGAGTCAAACACAAATCTACGTGTCCGTGTTAAAATATGACATGCACAAAGTCCCGTGTCGGAGAGAAAAACTCCCAAATCAACATGTATCACCAAATTAATGGGATACGACCTATACGTACCCAATTGTGGATACGACACTAGCCCCAAACATACAAGCACATGCCAAATTGATCTATAGGACCAATTGACACATACAACAAATGTCAATCTCGGAATTCTCCCAAAATTGACACAAAAGTACCACAACTTTCTCAATAGGCCTCCTATGAACACAAAACCAAATCCTATGGGTAGCCTATATATATGGGTTGATTTTTCATGGTTAATTCTCAGATTTAGAACCTAATTTAAGAGAAAAAACTTAATTATACCTATTGGAAGATGGATTCCCAATGAAACCTCCAAAATTGGTGAAATTGGCCTTCAACTTGTAGATCCTTGCTCCTCTTTGTAGATCCATGCTTCCTCCTTCTAAATTCTTGCTCCAATACTCTTCAATGGTGATTTGGGAAGGAATTGGGTAGAAATTTGGTAGTTATTTGGTGGAATTTGGTTGAGAAAAATTCTAGATCTATATTTGGAATAAAAAATAAAGAGAGAAATTTTTTTTATCCCCTTTATATAGGCCTTACTTGCCCCCTCCCTCAAGCTACTATGTAAAGTCTAAAATACCCCTTGGGGCCTCTCATGAAGAAATTAATTAAGGAGGGAAGCTTCTAGTCTAATGGGTTTAACATAATTAATCATCCTCCTAATGATTGGGCTTCTATTTATTGGGCTCAATTCTAACTAGAATTAAATATTGGTCCATGAGTCTAAATTAAACTAGTTAGGTCCACTAACACAAGTACAAAAATAAATCTAACATGCTAACAATAAATAAATAATACAATAAATAAATATTTAACATGCACAATATTTAATTAATTACCAAATGACTAAAATACTCTTTCCTATAAAATATGGTAGTGACAAGTCTACCCCCCTAGAAGAATTTTGTCCTCAAAATTAAAACTCTCACCCCTCTCTCTTGGGCCAGTCATATCCTATCCATACATATCTTACTATGGTCAAACCCCATCAATCACAGTCTAACATAGTATATATCCTATAACATACAATCCTACCATTCTATTGAAAGATAAATCAGACTCTAACTATCATGAATTCAGTCTCTGCTCTGCTGGGATGTCTTCATCTACTGGTACGGAATAACCTGCTATGCCACCTATGGCCTATTCTATCACACTAAGCATTCACTAATCATCAACCTAGTCAAGATATTCTTAATACTGATGGTTACCAAAGACTAGTGATATACTCTAATTCTAGGTCATGGACATGCTTAACTCACTGGCACTTGCTACTTAGGATACTATACAAAATGAAGCTAAGATATTACCTCCTTGTTCTGTTTCAATCACCAAAATTTCTCAATCATTCTCTTGTAAGGAACACTTGTATACCTTTTCAATCATGTATTTTATTAGCACACCCTCGTCCAACTTAATACTCCCAATATGATGTTTTACTTAAACTTTGTTACTGTCTACACAAGGCACCAGCTCTCATATGTATTTTAAGATGACATTCTCATACCAAGTTACTCGTGTCCCTTCTCTATATTATTATATTACTTACTAAAATGCTTGCCTATACTTTTATAATACTTGAGGTACTCCGTCTCTTGTTACTAAGGTATCTCTTTCTATCTGATACTTGGTGCAACTCATCCTCTAACATTTGTTAACCATCCTAAGGTTCTCATCTGTACATTAGTATCAAAATAAATACATAATTATCTTCTAGTCATTACAACACCGTGATATCTCACTGGTATCCTTATACCCCTCGGACTATTCTTTGATACATACGACCTCTATAATCAATTTTAGCAAGGTACTATACTTACTAAACTTACTCCTATATATATATATATATATATATATATATATATATATATATATATATATATATATATATATATATATATATATATATATTGTCTCCCTCCTCTACTACTTAGATCACTTGTACTATTACTCCCAAATGTCTTTCTATCCATATTAACTGATACACAAATTCAATGTCATTACACAAGGTACTTACTATTACTAGTACATTACTCAACTAATCCCTGATATATAAACACTAGCACTCTTAATATAGTAACAATAGCTTCCTAACTACATAACATATGTCCTTAAGGTTTTAGGACACTAGCTTCATCATTAGATCACCTCATCATACTCACTAAAAATCATGATCACTTGCATCCAATGCACTAGTTATTAACTTCTATAATACACATGTTTCACTTCACTCTCAAAGACAGACATATGGTTCCATATCTCTATTGATGTATATGTATTTCTTCTCAAACCTTTTATAGATGGATACACAAATCAGTGATGCACTACATATCTTCCATGACCAATCTTGATATTTCTCAACCCATGACATAATATTAATACTCAAGCTTCCACTTTCTGATACTCATGAACTCATACTGACACTCATCATCTACTATGCATCCTGCACAAAATTTCTAGATATTTTTCCACCTTTTGCTTCCAACACATTACTAACCTCAATATTAGGTGATATACCCATCATTAGTCATATACTGGTACACTCCTATCTACTCATATCAACCTGTATCATAAGTCCTACTACCTTAGCACAATGTATTATTATTCACTCACACTCCCTATAAACTTATGGTTACCCTTCTACTATGGCACACTTACTAATACCCTTTATCCATATACATTTCTTTACTCTTGACACACCCAAGTATCAACCACCCAATTGTATATTATGCTCCATTAATTTCTAACACAATTTTCTTGATACTTAAATGTTTACATGGCTCACCCAACTACCTGAATTTATGACTATCTAGAACTGACATGCTGACTCTGATACTAACTCATGGGACCACTACTGATACTCTCTACTCCCCCTTCTACCTATAGTACCCATACTATCTATAATGACACCTATCACAGGACTATTGCTACAAAGTACTATACTATGGATTATCCCTAGATTTATGCCTATTGCTCACATGCCCAACCAAGAACCACTTACAGACTCACAAGCCACACTCTCAACAGTCAATACTGATACTTAAGACACAGACCTAATTGCAATTCACCAATTATCACACTAACAAGGACCCTAATGGATTGAAGCTCTATAAGGAATTGGACTAGATAACTGAAGGTATCTCTACTACTAAGCTAAGGAACAATAGAACAAAGTCCCAAAATAACAGAAATGAATAAGTATTGAGATGATACTTTAAGAACTAATTTAAGATACAATCTGATAATCATACACGTCTGTCCGAAATCATGACACTCAGAAACCTTGTCACGCCAGTAAGCATAGCTGCGATAAATGATAGATCTCATAACTTAGGTATGCACCTCTATAATCATGTCGTCTAGAATCCTCGCTGTGCCAACTAGTATAGCTACGAGAAATTCTAAATTTCATAACTAAGATATGTATATCCGAAGTCAGGTCCCTACGTTTCATCTTCGCCAGCTAATATGGCTACGATAAACCCTATGCTCCATAACCAAAGCAGACATTTCATCTTTCTTACTGTCCTCATATGTCATCAGATTATACCATAATTTAGTCCGTAAAATTCCTCTTGATATGAAATCAAAACTTAACAACGACACCAATAATTTAAATCAACCGATCACCAAGAATCAAATTCAACAACAACAAGTGAGAGCAGACGAAAATAAGAGAAAAGATTTAAAATGGAAATTGTAATAAGATTCTCATGGATCATCCCAAGAATCTCTCAAAAATTTTTGATTGAGTATCCTCTCTCATCCAAGTGTCCTATGTCCTATATCCTATCACAGGCACGCAGTAGTACAACTAAGTTGTCGCCCTACCATGATATCGCACAACTTGCGAAGCCTGACCTGCATGGGCCACCACTAAAAATGTGTCACGACCCGCACCCGGTATAGGGATGCAAATTAGGAACAACGCCCAGCCTACGCCACAGCATCGGTAGTAGAATGTTGTCTTGGTCAACTATACTATCTAAACATCTCACAATAATATAAAATCTGCCAATAATATCTCACATAAAACTCAATCACATTTCTAGAAGCACGAGAAGATATCAAGGAAGTCTAACATAACTATCCATTCAAATATATATATCAACACCAATAGAAAGAATAATCAAAAACTCAAATATAAGCCGGAAACAAATCCGATACCAAAATGCTAAAGAGAACTAACTATGAAAAACTAGTGATCCGGATAAACCTCCCGACAATCACTCCAGAACTAGTGGGTCCAAGTCTGCACCATCTATAAGTAGAAGTCCATAGTATGTCGGACACCAAATCTCTCGGATCCTCTGAAAAATATTTTTCAATATGGAATTGAGCGAAGTACATCTCTAACAGTAGTTCTAATCAATGATATAAACTATGTAGCATTAAATAGATGTGAATATACAAGATGCTATATACATGTACAAGAGATACCCAATAAAGGCAATACTGGAAATAAATACAAGAATGAATATTATGGCAATAAACAAGAATACTAATGACTAAGTGAGTGAGTACCAGCTTTAATATTTGATCGGCTTGGAAACTTGCATAAGAGTAAATAGCATTATTAATCATACGTGCGGTGTATGATCTACACTCACAAGGAACAAGACTTGCAGAAGGAGGGTATGATCACATATCTACATTACATACTCCCCAACCCCGACTGGTATAGTAGATCCAACCATGGTATACTATGGCACGAGATTCCCCAAGAAGATAGTGACTCTTCTTGAGAATCAGTGTCTGTACATGCACAAGATAATCAATGAAACAAGACTTGCACAAGATACACCATATACAAGGAATAATATCGCATGACGAGATCCGGATATACCAATCCGTGTAACCATCGTGTCAAGAAAATATGGATATCTACACTAGATACAATGAACATAGAGGATATCATAAATAAGAAACTATCAGATAATGTACTCGTCTGAAGTCTAGTGAAAAGTCTCACAGATGTCTGATACGGTGCCTCGAAGACCTAGATATGGAATATAATATCAATACAAGGTTCCGGAAAGAAAATAAGTTTAAACTAGTCAACTTCTAGGTCAATAAGTCAATTCTAAGTCAAAAGTCAAACTTGGTCCACTCTAAGTCAACTATGGTCAACTATAGTCAAACTATGGTCAACTATGGTCAACTACCTATTTCTAGGTTGCATAAGTCTAACTCAATGATATTGGGCTCACACACTATGAATCTAGGCCATACAAGCTACATCTTAGGATACTAAGATACCGTATCTCCGAATACGCAAACAATAGATAATATCAAATATCTATAATAAAGCAATATTAAATATATAAATTCTAGTTACAATTGCTAAATAATTATCTTGGTTTTGAACCAACTTGGTATCACAACACTAAACCTCTATCTTGATACCCAAACCCAATACCTTGATTATACTCCAATACTTTGATACTTACCTTGGTATCTCAAGGTATTTGTGAATTCTAGTATATATTAACTACCCCTCTAGCTATATATGTAGGTATCAATCCAATATAACTACTAGTATGTACTAATAGGAATACAATTACTAACTACCAAATAAACACTAACTACTAATACATATACACATACATAAATACATACATACATACATACATACATACATACATACATACATATAACTAAAGATACTCATAACAATAGATAACTAGCTAACTAAAATATACTAACTACCCAATAATATTATATGCTAACAACTAACTATGATACATACAGTATATTAAAATACTATTAGCAATTAGGAACATATTTACATATATATTAATTACTACACACACACACACACACACACACACACACACACACACACACACACACATATATATATATATATATATATATATATATATATATATATAACTGCCAAACTGTCGCTAAAGGCCCATGCCTGCTGTCACTGAAACCGATGTTGTTGCTGATACTCTACTGTTATAGTGACGGATTTCTGCAACTGTAGCCAAAGCCGTCGACATAGCCTCTGATACGGCTGCTGATACTGCTGTCTTTTGCGATAGTTTTTCTGCTGCTGTCGATATTGCTGTTGCTAATGCTGCTGTTATGCTGTTGCTACGCTGTTGCTGTTGCTATTGCTGTCGCTAATGCTGCTACTGTGCTGTTGCTACGCTGCTGCTATTGCCTTCGTTGTTGTCGCTAAAGAACACAATATATATATATATATATATATATATATATATATATATATATATATATATATATATATATATATATATATATATATATATATATACATATATTTATATATATATACAAGCTCCTCCACATACATATATATGTACATCTCTATAATATATATATATATATATATATATATATATATATATATATATATATATATATATATATATATATATATATATATATATATATATATATATATATATATATATATATATACACACACACACACACATAATACATATATAAATACACTACTACATTTAAAAGCTAATACATATGTAGAGAAATAGCTACGCAAATATAATATAACTAGATACATAGATCTATGATGCATAAATACATAAATATATATATACACAATAATATATATATACACATACATATAATTATATATTATAATGACTAAAATAATGGAAATAGATCTAGAATTAAAATTGCACAATCACATGGAGCGTATCACACCCGTATCCCACTAGATTTAGGATGCGCATGCGACACGAGTCCACCACACATCCAAACATACCCCGAAGGACACGAGCAAGTCTAATATATTATTTATGAGCAATACGAAGAGTCAAACACAAATCTACGTATCCGTGTTAAAATATGACATGCACAAAGTCCTGTTCCGGAGAAAAAACTCCCAAATCAACATGTATCACCAAATTGATGGGATACGACCTACACATACCCAATTGTGGATACGACACTAGCCCCAAACATACAAGCGCATGTTAAATTGATCTATAGGACCAATTGACATATACAACAAATATCAATCTCGGAATTCTCCCAAAATTGACACAAAAAGTGCCATAACTTTCTCAATAGGCCTCCTATGGACACAAAACCAAATCCTATGGGTAGCCTATATATATGGGTTGATTTTTCATGGTTAATTCTCATATTTAGAACCTAATTTAAGAGGAAAAACTGAATTATACCTATTGGGAGATGGATTCCCAATGAAACCTCCAAAATTGGTGAAAATGGCCTTCAACTTGCTCCTATTTATCGATCCATGCTTCCTCCTTCTAGATCCTTGCTCCACTACTCTCCAATGGTGATTTGGAAAGAAATTGGGTAGAAATTTGATAGGGATTTGGTAGAATTTGATTGAAAGAAATTCTAGACCTAGATTTGGAATGAAAAATAAAGAGAGAGGAAATTTTTATCTCCTTTATATAGGCCTTACTTGTCCCCTCCCTCAAGCTACTATATAAAGTCTAAAATATCCCTTGGGGCCTCTCATAAAGAAATTAATTAAGGAGGGAAGTTTCTAGTCTAATGGATTTAACATAATTAATCATCCTCATAATGATTGGGCTTCTAATTATTGGGCTCAATTCTAACTAGAATTAAATGTTGGTCCATGAGTCTAAACTAAACTAGTTAGGTCCACTAACACAAGTCCAAAAATAAATCTAACATGCTAACAATAAGTAAATAATACAATAAATAAATATTTAACATGCACAATATTTAATTAATTACCTAATGACTAAAATATCCTTTCCTAGAAAATGTGGTAGTGATATATAATCTCTATCTACTCTTGGACCATAATGGGTAGGACAAAAATCCTCAAGATCCTTTGAAAAATATTATCTAGTTAGGATTAGAGCGAAGCACAAGCACTAACAGCAATTTCAATTATATTGATAAGAACTATAAAGCAGTGTAAGGAAATATAAAATTAAAGAAATACTAGAAGATAAAGAATACTGGAGAGACATGTAATCATTATATAGAACTAACCAGCAATGAACAAATATATATGAATGCTAGAAATGAATGTACTAAAATAAAATAATAGAAATTCTAGCTAAGTGGTATGAAATATCAGTTTGCTATGTGATCGACTTGGGACTAGATCAGGCTTGTTATATATGATTGGCTATGATACATGTAAGGTCAGGTTAACCATCTGGTTAGCTATGATATGAGAAAAAGTTATGCTAATCATATATAACAGGCTATAAGGCATGTAAATGGTCAGGCTACACCCTACGTGATATGTGGAACGAGCTATGATGCATGTAAAGTGGAGTATGATCACATAACTTGCTAATATTTCCCCGTCCCTAATTAGTACGATAGATTTCAATCATGACTCCTCATGACAGGTATCTATGATACTAGCCCGTGTATCTGTTGTGTCGGAATTAAGTATACACTACAACTAGAATCATAGTAATGATCAAAATAATAAAAAATTGTCAGAGAATGTACTCGCCTGTGGTCCTGAGCAATATGTAAGGATTGATGTCCAAAATAGAGTCACTCTGACCTAAATATGGAATAATAATGTCAATTGGTGATTTAGAAAGATAAATATTATTAACTATGTTGAAATATGATTTCTAGGCCAAAACTAGGTCTTGGAAGTCAAACTAGGTCAATATCTTGTTATACTAAGTTTTTTAGGTCTTGACAAGGCCAAATAGTCAATATTAGACTCTACTAGTTAATACATAGCTTATACTAGTCATCACTAAGGTATTCTAACTATATTAGTAGCATACTAGCTACTACTTACTATACTAGATACTATTAATATCATATACTATGGTATCAGTTTAATACCTTATCCCAATATCTCATATCCTAATTTAACTCAATACTAACACCCATACCCCAACTCATAGAACCTATCACCTTAACCCTCAACATATAAGTGTGCCTATGAAGCTTCCTATACATATATCTTCTACCTACCAATACACTCTCTTACCCACATGCTATACTACTAATGTTAAGACTGTACATTAGGAGATCCCCTAAAATCCTGCACATAAATCTACCCTGTCCTGCAGCTTGTACTACTGGATTGCCTACCCTCACCTACAGTACATACTACTGACCTGATACTCTACCTCACTCTCGCCCATCACTGATACTCTTAAGTTACTGCCCAGGTTTCCTATTTTTGTTGCCAACCCCAACACTCCAATGTAGTGACATGCACTTCCCAAGTCTCTCGACTACTTAACTTGCAACTGCAAATACTTGCACTGCCATTCACTCCCCTCTTCACTGTAATATTTGGTCTGTAGGTGCCTTAGTGCACCTAATCAACAACTGAATAACTACTCCCTGATACTGTTAGGTATCAGGCTTCTCACACAAAATTACTTCCCTGCCTCCATCATCCTGCTACTGCTGTTAAGGGTGCAGCTCTTAAATGGGAACAACAACAATAGTTGCTGTGATGATCATCACTACTGTCAGTTCCAGTGCTTGTGCACTGGCAGTACACTGCACTCCCTCTCACCCTTAATGCCTCTATGTAAACCCCATGAATTTTCAAAAAATATTAAACTTGGATTTTTCACAATTTTCTGGAATTTTCTGGGAATTTTCTGTAATTAAAATCAGGGCTTTAATTATTAAATAATTTTTAGTTGTTAATAAATAATATTAAATATTATGGAAATAATATTTTATGGTGTAGAATTAAAAACTGGACTTAGGGTATTTTTTTTGGAATTTATTGGACCCCGGACCTATTTTAAAATAACGAAAAACTAATTAATTAATTATTATCTATTATTTATTATTATTATTTATTTTTTAAACCATTTTTACCCTGGCCCAGCCCATTGGGCCCAAGCCCAGCCCGCAATTGCTAGCGGGTCGGGTCGGGTCGGCCAGACCCGGACCGCCCGAGACCCGACCCGGCCGACCCTTTCCCCCCCCACGTTCTGCTGACCGCGTCCCCTGCCGTACCCTCCGGCCACGTCGCCGGCGACCTCCGCCCATGCCACGACCCCACGACCCCGACTCCGTCTCCGCCTCACCCGGCTACCCCCGGCTCCCCTCCACCTATAAATCCCTCCGCCTCCCTCTTTCCCCCAACCCAGAACTCCTCCCGCAGCAAACCCTAACGTCGGCAGCCCCCCCGCTGCTCGACTCCTCCGCCTCCCCATCACAGCGGCTCGACCCCCTCTCCCCAGCGTCGGTTCCCTTCCCCTAGCCCCGACAGACGTCCTCCCAGGCGACGCCCCTCCGGCCAAGCCTTCTTCGACCCGCCTCCAACCGCGGCCGACCGGAACCCCCTCGCGCCGGGCTCGCTCAGCCTCGAGCCGACCGCCTCAGACCCAGCCGGCCGTCCCCGAATCCAGCCGCCCGCGTCCGGCAAGCCAGGACACGGCAGAGCCCAAACCCTAGTTGGACAAGGCTTGGACACAGTGTCCAGGATGCGAGACGGACACGAAAACTCGGTCCCGAGGAGCCCAGTTCAGGTACACGTATCTCACTCCTCGTAGCTTAGATTTTGATTCCGTAAATTGCAACGCATAGCCTGCATGACCCTCTCGGTGTCCGGGTAAACCGCTCGGGGCATCGCATCCTGTGGTGATCGCACACCGTGATCCAAAAACAGGAAAAATAACAACCCGATTCATCCCGAAACTGGGTACGTCCCGCCAAACGGGACGACTTGGTCGTGCGCGGTCTTCACAGATACGTGCGCGTCATTGATACGGACGTTTGGGATTTTGCGAAAGTCGATTCGGGTGTGCGTGCACACCGGGATCAACGCGTATCCGCGGACAACGCCCCATATCCGACTTTCTAAATCATGCCCTAACTTTCTGTACACACGTCGGATTGAAACAAAACTTGTGCCATCAGAATCGTAGCGATACGCTGGTCCTGTGACCCAAGTTTGGTTCGATTCTGAGAACGTTGACGAAATCGCGTGTCGTGGGCCCTACAGGCCCCGCTCGACGGGCGATTTTGTGATCGGCTCATCGGAATCTAATTCCGGAAGTTCCGTTGGGTTCGTATCATCGTTCCTGACCTGTTGACACTAATTTTGGTGAATTTGGAGACCTTTGACCCTGACACATTTTTTGGTGCAAAGTGGGCCCACATGCGGACCCCGTTTTGACCCAAAATTGTTGTTTTTGCCCTTGACTCTAAATTGGACTCAAGGACAGGCGTTTCTAGCTATTTGATATCTTCTGAGCATGATGGTAATATTTATTTCAGCATCCGGACACATTTTTGAAAATTTCCCGAGGATAGAACTCTAGTTGGGATCCAAACATCAGGCAAGTACCTACACTTCAAGTTTATTCTTTATATTGTGATAATTAGTTCCTTGCTCTACTAGTACCATTGGATGATTAAACTTAGTGTTAGGATTTGGATTTTATGTCTTGCTTTTCGTGTCGGGTGGAAGAATACTAGGAGGCATGTAGTTTACCTTTCCCCCTGTCCTGACTAATAGCTGTTGGTACACGACTGTACCATCAGCCGGATCTCGATTATTCCTGACTAATAGCCGTCTATGACGTGCCGAATTAGCCTTATAACCCCCTACATGTCGACTATGTATTCTAAATACACAATTACACACACATAGTTTCTTGTCTTGTTACAGTTATATTTTCTTGTCTCATTATATTCCTGTTTTACTCATATCCCTATTTTACAGCAATTAACTTTTAGTTATTGTTACTACTTATTATGCATATTCTTAACATGATACTTAGTCAGTTCTTTTTTACTTGTCATAATTATTTAGTTTAAGCTTTGTTGTGTATTGGTACTTTGCTCCTTTCCTGACTGGATCCGTTGATATTAGGCGATGATGAGGACTTTGCCCCCACCTTTTATGGCCCATATGGCGTAGCAGATGATACATTTGAGGAGTCGGTTCCTACTCAGGAGGCTACTTTTGAGGAGTAGTAGCCAGTTAGTTAGCATTTTTCTTTCAGCCTAGTAATCGGGTTTGTCTTCGATTTATCTTCTGGTTCTGTAATAAAATTATGGATTGTTTGTCACATTTATTTTATTTGAAATCTTAACATTCCTATTTCCTGTTATCATCCTTGCCTATTTGTTATTGTGAATGAGCTAGATTTTAATTTAACTGTGAATATGACCTAGACAGCGTACTACCGCCGACACTGCGGCGTAGGCTGGACGTACCCACGTACTCGTACCCGAATATCCGGGTACGGGTCGTGACACATTTTTATGGTGGCCCATGCAGGTCTAGTATCCTTAAATAGTGTAATATCCTAGGACAGAGTATGGAATAAGATTGAGGATTTTAGGAAAAGCTCATTCACAGAATAGGATCTTTTATTTCAAATCTTGATATCATTTCTAGTCAATTTTCCTATCGTCCTTGATTTCCAAGTAATCTATTCTAATCCTCCTATCCTTAACCTTTCAGAATGGTTCAGACAAGGAATACCGTAGGAGGCACATCCGAACCCGCCGAGCAGACTGTGCCTGAAACTCTTGCGCTCCCTCCGCCTCCAACTACTCCGACAGTTACTATAGATAGGGCACAGCTACTCGGAGTGTTCTAGGGACTCATAGAATCCCAAAAGGAACAGACTGCCCTGCTACGAACTAGCCTTTCAGATGCTCTTCGGTCCCATGAGGCACCACAAAAGAGGCCAGGAAGTGCCAAGGACTTCAAGAACCTTGGACCCTTGGAATTCTATGGGACTGAAGGTATTCTCTATATCGATGAATGGATAGAGAATATGGAGTGACTCTTGAAAACTGTTCGGGTCCTGATGATCATAAAGTGGAATCTGCAAGCCTGCAACTATTCGACATAGCTCGAACTTGGTTTAGAGATGAACCTCAATTATCTGCTCCTGAGCTCACTTGGGAGGATTTCAAGAGGATGTTCAAGAAGAAGTTCTATCCCGAAGTGGCTCGGGAAGCTCTTGAAAGTCAATTCGAGAGGCTGGAACAAGGTAATCTTTTTGTTGATGAGTACACTGCTGAATTTAGCAGACTGAGCCACTTTGTAGAATATATGGTTCGTACCCCTGAGGATAGAGCCCGTAGATTCAAGAAGGGGTTCTCTTGATATTCGCCTTGCTGTCACCACTAGCCGAGCTCATACATACGAAGAAATCTTGAGCGTGGCACAAGGTGTTGAGAGAGACATGGGACCTAGACTAAAGTGGGAGAGAGATACTGAAAGTATGGGACCCCACAAATGCCCATTCCAACCACAACCACAGCAGAGGGCCCCGCAACAAACCCAACGTCCTCTCCCTCGAGCCACAGCACCCCAACACCAAACTCAAGGACAGAACCAACAAGCTCCCACTTGTAACTTTTGTCATAAACCAGGTCACACTTGGCAAGTTTGTAGAAAGAGGCTAGGTGCCTATCTATATTGTGGCTCAGCAGCACATCAAATGAGGGACTGTCCTGCTGCTCAAGGATGCACAACTGCACAAAAAGTTCCAGTTCAGGCCAGGCCCCCAGCAGCGCAGCAGAGAGGACCCCCACTTCCAACTCAATAACAACGCTTTGCTCAGCACCAGCATCAGCAACAGAGGGGTGCACCTCAGCAAAGCCGTGCTTTTGCAATAACTCTAGAGGAAGCTGAAGCCACAGCAGATGTGATAACAGGTTCTGTACTTATAAATTCAATACCAGCCATTACTTTATTTGATTCTGGAGCTTCACATTCATTCATGTCCGTAGATTTCCTTATGAAGCATAGCTTAGTCACAGAACCTCTTAGGATTGTTATAAGATCACTACCGGGGGAGGAATTATCCCGATTAGTGATGCATGTAACAATTGTCCTATTACACTATATAGAAGAGAATTATATGCTAGACTACTCGTAATGCCAATTCCCAGTTTTGACATTATTCTGGGTATGGATTGGTTGAGTCAACATCATGCCACTATAGATTATCACAGAGGTAGTGTAATCTTCAGGCCCCCTGACAAGCCAGAATTTGAATTCACTAGAGGTTATAGAGAATTAGGTGGTAACCAAATTTGTGGAGCCCTAGTACCAGAAGAATTGCCACTACCTATCATTTCTGAATATCTTGATGTCTTCCCTGAGGATCTCCCAGGATTACCCCCAGACCGAGAAGTTGAATTCTCTATTGACTTAGTGCCAGGAGCAGCGCCAGTATCTCAAAATCCATATAGAATCAACAAGAAAGAGATAGTAGAATTAAATGAGCAGATAAAAGAGTTAGAAGACAAATGCTTCATTAGGTCTAGTGTTTCACCCTGGGGAGCTCCAGTACTATTTGTGCCAAAGAAGGATGGAACATCTCGAATGTGTATTGATTATAGGGCCTTGAATGCTTTAACAATCAAGAATAAGTATCCCCTACCAAGGATAGATGATTTATTTGATCAATTAAGCGGAGCTCGGGTATTTTCGAAGATTGACTTGAGGTCTGGCTACCACCAAGTAAGGGTGAGGAAGGAAGACATCCCTAAAACTGCTTTCAATACCCGGAACGGACACTATGAATTCTTAGTGATGCCGTTCGGGTTGACTAATGCTCCAGCAGTATTTATGAATTTAATGAACAGAGTCTTCCAACAATATTTAGACAAATTTGTAGTAGTTTTTATTGATGATATTTTAATTTATTCCAAGACTCCAGAAGAACATGAAGAACACTTGAGGCTAGCATTGGAGACTTTATGGAAGGAAAAACTTTATAGAAAATTATCTAAATGTGCATTCTTCCTAGACAAAGTAAAATTTTTGGGACATGTTGTAACTGGAGATGGCATAGCAGTAGATCCTAAGAAGATAGCAGCGGTAGATCATGGCCCACTCCAGACTCTGTAGCAGAAATTAGAAGTTTTCTGGGACTAGCTGGCTATTATCGAAAGTTTGTGAAGGACTTTGCTAGAATTGCTGAACCAATGACAAAATTAACAAGGAAGGATGAAGAATTTATATGGACTGACGAATGTCAACATGCTTTTGAAGAATTGAAGAAAAGGCTGACTACTGCCCCTATTCTGACCTTACCATCTGGAACCGGAGGATTCGCTATATATAGTGATGCTTCTGGAAAAGGTCTAGGTTGTGTATTAGAGCAGAACAAAAAGGTAATAGCATATGCTTCTAGACATCTTCGACCTCATGAAAAGAACTATCCAACTCATGACTTAGAATTGGCAGCTGTTATCTTTGCTCTTAAGCTATGGAAATACTATCTTTATGAAGAAAGGGTAAAAATCTGTACAGATCATAAAAGTCTGAAATATATCTTTACTCAAAAAGAGCTGAACATGAGGCAAAGAAGGTGGCTGGAGTTAATGAAAGATTTTGACATCACCCTTCAATATCATCCTGGGAAGGCCAATGTAGTTGCTGATGCTCTAAGCAGATATCCCATGGCAATGTACTTGACGATGTGTCACGCCCCAGTCCCAAATACGTAGGACTAGGAACACGTAAGCATGCCAGCCGCATGGATATGACAACTCCAATATATGAAAACCATAACCCATACGTACGCTGTAATACGAATATAAACTCACATGTGGTATAAATAATGTCACAAGTCACAGATATGCTAATCTCATCCACACAATAAGTCATAGAAAAGAAATACTAACTAGAATAAGGAGTCTGAAATATCTAAAATAATAGTCGGGTGGAGACAAATCTACTACCAAAGACTATATCCAAAACTAAAATGGGAGAGGAGTATAGAATCTCCAATATAAAATAATGTGAAGACAAAAGTGTATCAGCTAAAAGAATACATCGCCAGATAATCAACGATGCTCAGAAGGTAAGATCTCCTCGACAGAAAATAATGCGTCAGGTCCAGGCCCGTACTCCTGCAAATACTCAAGAGCAGATACACCTGGCAGCGGACCAGGTCCGCGTGCATTGGTGAAACTTGGCTGCTGTGGTAATGTACTAAGGCCGGTTGCACCTTAGCAATTTGCTAAAAGGGTTGGGTTGCTTAGAATTGCTAGGATGGGCTGCTGCAAATTGAAGAAGTTGGAATTGATTGTAGTAGTAGTATAGTTGTTAGTAGTAGTAGTTATTATTAGTTTATTATTATATTATTCTTTATACTTTCTTTTCTTTTCTTTTCTTTTCCTTTCTTTCTTTATAAATATATATACATATATATATATATATTTGTATATACATATATATATATACTCATAAGAAAATTTATATAATAGGGTATTGCACATCGTTAGGCTAGCAACTGCTCAAGGGGTCTCCTACATGGAATAAATTCTGAAAAATTTCTGATGGTCCCATAAGTCATCTAAGTGCCCGAACACCTAACATAAAAATTATTAAAAATCTATTTCTCCTATTTAGCACATAATTACCATAATTAAATTATTAATTAATAAAAATATAATAAATACAAATTTTTTTTTTTAAAAATAGGGGTTTTACATTCTACCCAACTTACAAAAATTTCGTCCTCGAAATTGACACTAACCCATATTCATAATGATAACTATAAATATTACACTACATTGGTATCTAGTAGGACTCTTAAAACTCATGGTCTTTCATTCTAACACTTCCTCATCTATTGTCCATACACTATTCTATCATCCTCTAACTTGTCTACACTACCCAACTTACAAGAATTCTACTAGTGGTCACCTTATTTGAAGCTATTGTCTAGATTGTAAGGCAAATATATTTATTGGGTCGAGAATCTTGGGATACCTGTCTAGAATCTCATAACTATGACTTTTTCCATAACCGTCAAGTATCATAGTCTAATACTGCCTCGCCACCTGGCCAGTATGGCTGCAAGTAATTCGACTACTCTACCATAATCGTCTGGCGGCAACTGTCGCTACCTTGCCAGCGATTTGTCATAGTCATCAGTTCGTAACAAGTGCCTTCGACTCTTTCCTAGGCATAGTCTAAGTTTTAGGGAACACTTAAGGTCTTGACTAACTATTAGGGGTATGATCTAGCTCAAATGATCTAACAATTTCTACTAGGCTACATGGTGCTACTTAAGGGTTAACTACTAAAGAATACAGATATTGCTATAGTGCATATATATATTAAGAACTCATCCTTAGTTATCAAGCATTACTAACACATTTATGCTTAACTAACAAAATAGGGATGAGGTTGATATGAGTCAAACAATTCATAATGGCACGAAAGAGATGACTATGATAGGAAGAGTTACGCACGAGATAAGAAATGAATATAAAAGGAGGAGATGAGTCACCCAAGAGGGCGAGATAAGGATAGGGGAAGAATACTACTACTGCTACTCACGTCGTCCATTAGCATCGCGTGTATGCCACATGGGTAAAATATACCTACATCCTCATAACTGCTAAACTACCATATATAGTTCTACATCTATTTATACATCTAAGATCTTGTGTCACAATGGGGTTATGAGTATGCAGAGGCAATTATAACTAAAAGGTCGTACCTGTATCTACGGCTTCATGTGTCTGCTCTCCCATACTTGTCATAATGAGTGCTTGGCCTTGTCCTTGGTTGTTCAACTGGGGCCTAGTCCCCTCCATTTGTGCAGACTGTAGAAGCAGTGGTGGGTCACTTTGGTCTTTTATACTTGAGGGTGTATGCGGTGTTCCTGATTTTAATGCCATAGATCTCTGGTTCTGTTTAGGACATTCTCGGGCTTGATGGTGACTTGATCCACATACCATGCACAATCCTAATCGACGACGACAATCTCTATGAATATGACCTGGTATACCACAAAAGTTACAAGTACGATGCCCCTGGGTTGGATATGGTGCAGCACTATCTGATTGCTGGCGTGTCAAAGGGTGTCGAATGGGTCCTCCTTGCTGTGTCCTTACGGGTCCTTGATAAATTCTTTGTTGAATTCCGTTCCCCTTGCTGATAGCCTCCTGGATCCTGGCCTCTGTCAATAGCTCGGCATAAGAGATCCGGGACTGGGAGCTAGTGTAGTGCTGGAGCTCCTGAGTCAGCCCGCGGTGAAACCTCTTAGCCTTCTCCAAGTCATTAGGTATTAGGATTGTGCCATACTTACTGAGACGGCTAAACTCTGCGTCATACTCATCAACCGTCTTGTCTCCTTGCTTTAGATGGAGGAACTGGTCGTACAATGCGTCCCTTATTGTATCCGGGAAGTACTTTCTCTCAAAGCATTCCAAGAATTGTTCCCAAGTCTGTCGCGTACCAAACTGGCGCTCCATTGATTCCCACCAGTGATGCGCGTTGCCTTCTAACTGAGTCCTCACGCCTATCATCCATAGGTCAGAAGGTAATTGTGATGCCTCTAACAACTTCTTGGTATTGGCAATCCAGTTTGTGGTCTCCTCTGGACTTTCATTGCCCTTATATGGCTTAGGGCCCATCTGCACAAAGTCCTTGACTGAACCGACCCGAGCTTGTGGTACTGAAGCTAGTGCCTGGGTTGGTACAGGGGCTAGTGCAGCCATTCTCTCAAGCGCTGCCAGAAACTCTAGCCTTTGCTTTGCTGTTTGCTGCCTCTGCTCGGCTGCCTGCTGCCTTTGTTCCTGTATTATCATCTGGAAGAATTGGAACAGCTGTGTCTGGCCATCCTGCGGTGCTAGTGGAGCTGGAAATGTCCCATTAGGTATCGTGGAGGGGGTTGATGGAATTGGATTGCTAGTCGGTCCATCCGGTCCGGGAAGAAGAGGTGGTGTTGAGGTCACTCCTAGTGGTTGGTCGTCGTCCCCTGGAGACGTGTTGTCCCCGGTGGCGGCATGCCCGTCATGCAAAGTCATCTCTCTGCAAGAGATGGACGAAGGATTAAGAAGAGTACATGAATCAAGCAGGATGCAAGAACTTAAGTAGGACATGTTGGAAGGAAGGTAAGTTATAGGCAAGTGTGGATGAGATCTATAATTCTAATCCTAGGTGCAGGCCCGCTCGGTACAGTTACGTAACCGAAACGGCTAACTCGACCTGCATGGGCCACCACAAAAACATGTCACGCCCCAGTCCCAAATACGTAGGACTAGGAACACGTAAGCATGCCAGCCGCATGGATATGACAACTCCAATATATGGAAACCATAACCCATACGTACGCTGTAATACGAATATAAACTCACATGTGGTATAAATAATGTCACAAGTCACAGATATGCTAATCTCATCCACACAACAAGTCATAGAAAAGAAATACTAACTAGAATAAGGAGTCTGAAATATCTAAAATAATAGTCGGGTGGAGACAAATCCACTACCAAAGACTATATCCAAAACTAAAATGGGAGAGGAGTATAGAATCTCCAATATAAAATAATGTGAAGACAAAAGTGTATCAGCTAAAAGAATACATCGCCAGATAATCAACGATGCTCAGAAGGTAAGATCTCCTCGACAGAAAATAATGTGTCAGGTCCAGGCCCGTACTCCTGCAAATACTCAAGAGCAGATACACCTGGCAGCGGACCAGGTCCGCGTGCATTGGTGAAACTTGGCTGCTGTGGTAATGTACTAAGGCCGGTTGCACCTTAGCAATTTGCTAAAAGGGTTGGGTTGCTTAGAATTGCTAGGATGGGCTGCTGCAAATTGAAGAAGTTGGAATTGATTGTAGTAGTAGTATAGTTGTTAGTAGTAGTAGTTATTATTAGTTTATTATTATATTATTCTTTATACTTTCTTTTCTTTTCTTTTCTTTTCCTTTCTTTCTTTATAAATATATATACATATATATATATATATTTGTATATACATATATATATATACTCATAAGAAAATTTATATAATAGGGTATTGCACATCGTTAGGCTAGCAACTGCTCAAGGGGTCTCCTACATGGAATAAATTCTGAAAAATTTCTGATGGTCCCATAAGTCATCTAAGTGCCCGAACACCTAACATAAAAATTATTAAAAATCTATTTCTCCTATTTAGCACATAATTACCATAATTAAATTATTAATTAATAAAAATATAATAAATACAATTTTTTTTTTTTTTTTAAATAGGGGTTTTACACGATGGACCGACACTTGCTCGAGGACTTGAAAAGTTTGGGTATTGAGGTAATCATTCCAGGAATAGAAGGTCAAATGATGAACTTGAAGATCCAATCTACCTTAATGGATAAGATTAAGGAGACTCAGTTTCAAGACGAAGGTCTACGAAGCATTCGAGGCCAAGTACAAGCTGGGTTAGTGGAGGAATTCAAAATTCATGAAGATGGATCACTAAGACATGGAGATAGATTATGTGTACCTCAAGGAGATATAAGAGAAGAAATTATGCAAGAGGCGCACAGATCGCAATACTCTATACATCCAGGAGCCAACAAAATGTACAAAGACCTGAGAACGCATGTTTGGTGGCATGGCATGAAAAGAGAAGTAGCCAAGTTCGTATCTCGTTGCTTAGTGTGCCAACAAGTCAAGGCTGAAAGACAAAGACCTGGGGGATTGCTTCAACCACTACCCATTCCGGAGTGGAAGTGGGAACATATAACTATGAATTTTGTTTCTGGACTTCCAAGGACACCTAGTGGGAAGGATGCAATTTGGGTGATAGTGGATAGACTGACCAAGTCTGCACATTTTCTACCCTTCAAAGTAGGGCTACCTACAGAGAAGTTGGCAGATTTATATATCCGACAGATTGTTAAATTGCATGGAGTTCCAGTAAGTATTGTCTCCGACCGAGATTCAAGATTTACCTCTCACTTCTGGAGGAGCTAATAAGCTAGCTTGGGGACTCAACTTCAGCACAGCTTATCATCCCCAAACCGATGGACAATCTGAACGTATAATTCAGACACTTGAAGATATGCTCCGTACATGTGTTCTAGATTTTGGATGATCGTAGAAAGATTATCTACATCTTATGGAGTTCTCTTATAATAACAGTTACCAAGCAAGTATTAAAATGACTCCATTTGAGGCTTTATATGGACGAAGATGTCGTACCCTGCTATCATGGGATGATGTAGGAGAAAGAGCTTTATTGGGACCAGAGATGATGATCGATTCAACCGAGAAGGTGAAACAAATAAGAAAAAGACTTCGGGTGGCTCAAGACAGGCAACGACATTGGGCAAATAGCCATCGAAGACCATTAGAATTTGAGGTAATTAATTTATGAAATTCAAGTTAATTTAACACTATGATTATGGAACTAAGACTTGATTATGGCTTTATTTAAGGTTGGAGAATTAGTATTCTTGAAGATCTCTCCGACACGTGGCACCATTAGGTTCGGAAGGAGCGAAAAACTCAGCCCAAGATTTATTGGACCGTTTGGCATACATGAGAGAATCGGAGAAGTGGCATACCGTCTGGCATTGCCACCCTCTCTAGATGGGGTCTATAACGTATTCCACGTATCGCAATTGAGAAAATACGTGTCAGATCCAAGTCATATTTTGGATCATTCAGAGCTCGAAGTGGGCCCAAGTTTGACTTACCAAGAGCAACCTGTGGGGATACTGGACCGAACGGAGAAAGTTCTAAGGAATCAAGTTATTCCCCTTGTTCGTATAGCTTGGAAGCATCATTCTCCCGGCGAATCCACCTAGGAGCGAGAAGACGAGATTAGAGAGCGCTACCCCTATCTTTTGAACCTTGAGGTATATTTTAACTCTCGATCTTCCCTTTCTTGCCATAGTTATTTTTTTTTAAATTTCGAGGACAAAATTTTTATAAGTTGGGTAGATTGTAAACCCCCTGAATTTTCAAAAAATATTAAACTTGGATTTTTCATAATTTTCTGGAATTTTCTGGGGATAGAACTCTCGTTGGGATCCAAACATCAGGCAAGTACCTGCACTTCAAGTTTATTCTTTATATTGTGATAATTAGTTCCTTGCTCTACTAGTACCATTGGATGATTACACTTAGTGTTAGGATTTGGATTTCATGTCTTGATTTTCGTGTCGGGTGGGAGAATACTAGGAGGCATTTAGTTTACCTTTCCCCCTGTCCTGACTAATAGCTGTTGGTATACGACTGTACCATCAGCCGGATCTCGATTATTCCTGACTAATAGCCGTCTATGACGTGCCGGATTAGCCTTATAACCCCCTATATGCCGACTATGTATTCTAAATACACAATTACACACACATAGTTTCTTGTCTTGTTACAGTTACATTTTCTTGTCTCATTATATTCCTGTTTTACTCATATCCCTGTTTTATAGCAATTAACTTTTAGTTATTGTTACTACTTATTATGCATATTCTCAACATGATACTTAGTCAGTTCTTTTCTACTTGTCATAATTATTTAGTTTAAGCTTTGTTGTGTATTGGTACTTTGCTCCTTTCCTGACTGGATCCGTTGATATTAGGCGATGATGAGGATTTTGCCCCCACCTTTTATGGCCCATATGGCGTAGCAGATGATACATTTGAGGAGCCGGTTTCTACTCAGGAGGCTACTTTTGAGGAGTAGTAGCCAGTTAGTTAGCATTTTTCTTTCAGCCTAGTAATCGGGTTTGTCCCCGATTTATCTTCTGGTTCTGTAATAAAATTATGGATTGTTTGTCACATTTGTTTTATTTGAAATCTTAACATTTCTATTTCTTGTTATCATCATTGCCTATTTGTTATTGTGAATGAGCTAGATTTTAATTTAACTGTGAATATGACCTAGACAGCGTACTACCGCCGACACTGCGACGTAGGCTGGACGTACCCACGTACTCGTGCCCGAATATCCGGGTGTGGGTCGTGACACTCTAGCACTCCACTGCACCTCCAGTTCTTATCACAAATACCACACAGGCAACCACTCACTGAAACACATAGATCAATACATACACACACACACACACACACACACACACACACACACAAGCTAACACTAGCTCACTGATACTTACCCGATCCCCTAATAACACACATACACACACTAATTATTAATACATGATACGGCACCTTACCCTTATCACCACTGTTGTAACCAACTGGTAATGCACTAATGTGTGCATAGTCCCTAGCCTCACCCCAATTTCCCAGGAACTTGGCCACTGCAATAAACCACCCTCACACAGGTACTGCCACACATACATCCATGCCTCCCTCACTGATACCTATCAAATATAATTATATATATCTAATGTAATTAGTTATTATGAAAATATAGAAGAAAAAAACACATTCTTAAACACAAAACCCCAAATATGAACACAACTTTATGAAAAAACACCATAAAAACCAATAGAGACCCATTCTCTCCCCCTGTGGCTATTTTTAGACCATGGGTGGGCTCCTAATGGTCAACTAAACAAATAAAACAGAATTAAAAAGAGAGATTTTAGAATTTCACCTCTCGGGAGATGGATTCTTAATGCAAAGTCAAGGGTTCTCTAGCCAAGCCTCTTTTTCTCCAATGCTCCTTGAAACCTAAGCTTTTAGGCTTCTTAAATGAGAGAAATGAGAGGTAATGGGGTTTAATTTCTGAAATTTAGTAGAGGAATGAAGAATTTTGAGGAAGAACTAAATATAGGGTTTCATAAACACAAAATTGAGCTTGAGGGAGGCTCCCCTTCTCCTATATAGGGTCGGCCACTAGTCTAGGGTTTGGTTAATGCACAATGTCCCATTTGCCCTCAATGGTTTGTCATGAAGAGTTATTTAATTTGTGATATTTTTATTCCAAATGAGGGTTTAATAATTTTTCTAATTAAAAGAAAGGGGATTAACTAGTGGGTCCCAAAATATCTAGTTTAAGGTTGAGTCTAATGGTCACATCATGTCTAGCCCACTAACCTATATCATTAATACTAATAATATAACATATTATACATATTATGTAACTATAAACACAATATGTATATGATATTACAAATAACAAAATTGCTCATACTCTAGAAATATGGTAGTGACAAGTCTACCCTCCTAAAAAAAAATTGTCCTCAAAATTGAACTAAACTAGCACAAGAACATAATAAGAACAATACCTCAAGGCTCGAAGAGATATGGGTACTGCTCACGCATTTTATCCTCCTTCTCCTAGGTTGACTCACCTGGGGAGTGATGTATCCATGCAATATGAACTAAATGAATAGTCTGGTTTCGTAATACCTTCTTCCTGCGATCCAAAATTTCTACGGGTTGCTCAGGATAGCTTAGAGTCGGACCAACCTCGATCTCCGAGTAATCTAGTATGTGACTAGGATCTGCCATGTACCATCTCAACTGCGACACGTGGAACACGTCATATACTCCCTCTAGTGCAGGCGACAAGTCTAGCCTGTAGGCCACTGTACCGACCTTCGCAAGAATACTGAAATGTCCGATGTACCATGGACTAAGCTTTTCGCCTCTACCAAAGCGAATCGTGCCCTGTGTCGGAGAAATCTATAAGAACACTAAATTGCCAACCTAGAACAATACAACCTTAACACGCAATCTAAAACAAAGCAATAACAAGCAATTTTAACAAAACCTATACCTCAAACTCCAAGGGTCTACGGTGGCTGTCGGCCCAATGTCGTTGTCTGTCCTGCACCACTCGAAGTCTATCTCTGATAAGTTTTACCTTCTCCGCTGCATCCACGACCATCTCTGGTCCCAATAAGGCTCTCACCGACATTATCTCAAGATAACGGTGTGCGACACCTTCGTCCATACAGAGGCTCGAATGGTGACATCTCAATACTGGGCTGGTAGTTGTTATTGTAAGCAAACTCTACCAGGTGTAGATGATCCTCCCAAGAACCTTCGAGATCCAAAACACAAGTGCGTAGCATATCCTCAAGAGTCTTAATAGTCCTCTTCGACCGCTTATCTGTCTGGGGGTGATATGCGATACTGAACTTGAGCTGAGTGCCTAAGCTAGCCTGCAAACTCCTCCAGAAGTGGAAAGTGAAATGACTATCTCGATCCGAGATGATGCTTATAGGAACCCATATGATCTGACAATCTGTTGCACATACATCTCCGCTAGCTTCTCCGTCGACATACCCACTTTGAATGGTAAGAAGTGAGCTGATTTGGTCAACCTGTCTACGATGACCTAAATCGCGTCTTTTCCTTCTGGAGAACGAGGAAGCCCCAAAATAAAATCTATAGTCACATGCTCCCACTTCCACTCTGGGATGGGTAAAGGCTGAAGTAATCCACCTGGCCTCTGTCTACCCGCCTTTACCTACTGGCAAACTAAATACTTGGATACAAAATATGCTACCTCTCACTTTATACCATACCACCAAACGTGCTCCCTCAGGTCTCAATATATCTTGTTGAAACCTGGATGCATCGAGTATTGAGAGCGATGCGCCTCCTGCAAAACCTTCTCGTACAGCTCCTCACTTGGCACACATATCCTAGTGTCGTGCCACAATGATCCATCATCAGCAATAGTAAAGTTCTTTGATAATCTTGTCCAAACCTGTGCCCTGATACTCCTTAGAGGCTCATCATCATACTGCGTAGCTCTAATTCAGTCGATCAGCTTGGACTGTATCTGTAATCCCCATATCTGAATCTTGATACCAGGAACTAGCACCTTAATTCCCAAGCTTTCAAGTTTGGCCAACAAGTGTTTGTCTGTCGTCAAGTACATAGCCATCGGATACCTGCTCAAGGCATCGGCGACTACGTTAGCCTTTCCTAGGTGGTACTGCAATAAAATATCGAAGTCCTTCATCAACTCCAACCATCTCCTCTGCGTCATGTTCATCTCTTTCTGTGTAAATACATACTTCAAGCTTTTATGGTCTTTGAAGATCTCCATACGCTCTCCGTACAGATAGTATTTCCACAGCTTTAGAGCAAAAATGACCGCTGCCAACTCCAAATCGTGGGTGGGGTAGTTCTTTTCATGAGGACATAATTTCCTGGAAGCATAGGCAATCACCTTCCCGTGCTGCTGAAGAACGCAACCCAAACCCTTCCCTGAAGCATCACTATAGATAGTGAATCTACCTGTCCCCGATGGTGCGTCCTCGTCCTCATGAAGCCAAAGTATCTATCAGACCAAAGACGAACGAGAGCACATATACGGTCAGGACGACTATGTAGCCAAGAAGTTATGCGGCCGTCAAACTTGCAAGATCTTTTTCGTTGCAACTGAAGAGATCCTCACGCAATTAGTGTAGACCTCGTATCCAGCTGACCAGGTTGCACACATAATGGGTCAATAATGACCACACCCCCTTCACCCAGATTGTATCAACCGCATCTCCCAAGCAAGGCTATGTGACAGCACGCCCATAATATATGGCCCAGTTACAACTGTATTATGTTGAAGGAGCCCCCATACAGCCACCAAATAGAGGCATATGCGGCGTATGTAGCCCGATATCCTGATGGCTATAAACATCAAGGGTAACATACCCCACAGATAGAGAGCAACATACGTAGGAGAGAGAATAAAAAAGAGCTTCCTCACGCCCGTATTGGACCGTCAACGGAGTAAAAGAGTTACTGCAGCACTCAATCTCCATCGTCATATCACAGAATCAAAAATTGTACTTATATTATATGTCTAGGACCTCTTTATACTTTCTTTAGTTTGTTATTAAAGCAAGTTCTTTTAGACTCCTGATTTAATGACGAACAAGGTGGCGACTCTGCTGGGGATGTCCTTCTCCTCTGATGAGATGGTTGTGATACAGTCTGATGCGGCCAAGCTGGGTTCAATCCAGAGGATGCTGGTAGTACGCTTTGACCAGCAAGCCTATAAAGAAATGCTCTCTAAGCGTGATGCTTCTCCAAGGCTGGCAAAGCCTAAGAAAACCCGCAGGATGGGTCAACTGTAGAGCATGCACTCCTTGTCTCTCTCTCTCTCTCTCTCTGCCACAGGGAATGTACGTCATGCGACCACGCGAGCTGATGCCTCTCATACAGCAGCCTTTTCTGACAAGAGAAGTGCTCAGCACTTGAAGACCCGTAGGACATGGGTTACAAAGGCCGTTGTGCCTCACCCAACTGCGGAGCATGTGCTTTCCACATCTCTCTTTGTTGTTGAAGACGTTCGTCAGGCGTCTACCCAGGTTGTCTATGTCCATGCGGCATCCTCGTTTGACGTAAAAAATGCTTAGCACTCAAACTCTGGTAGAGGAAAATACTACGATGCCAAACGTTTGAGTGCTGATGCAAGTTCTATATGGCCAAGGAGGAGGCCACATAAAATTGACTATACGGCATCAGTTGACAATCGCAGGCAGATGGCCTCATGCGGCTCCGTCAGCAGTAGAACCTCTGTTTTTGATCGAATCTCATGCAGCGTTGATCCTTTGCGCCATGTTGAGAATGGTGAAAACCCAAACTTGGACTCTTTGTACTATACACTAGCGCGTGCAAGGATAAAGAAGTCTAGTCCAGTGCGAGCTCGCAAAGCTCAAGCAACTTCTCATTCGGCTGACCGTCAACAGGCATCATTGAATGTTATGTGTGCCTCAGACGGAAAGCTATACAAGATCGATTCACATGTCCAACCCATAATAGTATGTGGACTGGGTGAATCTCAAAAGTCTTTCTCTGACGACTTAGAAAAAGTTCTTCCATGAAACCTAGTTCAGGGAGCAAAAATAACACCCACACACCCATGTGCTCATAACAAGGGTGTAAAGGTAAATTAACCCTCACATGACTCGTGCAACTTGATAAATCACAAGCACAAAGCGAAGGAAGCAACCACGACACATGAAATGGCCCCTTTGGGGCATCACTGTGCCAGTATTACCATTAATTGTTGTTGTAATCAGATAGTAGTACCTGCAAACAGGCGATCAGTATTCCAGCGATTGCAACCAAGGGCACCCGGCTGGAAGCAGCCCGGAGAGAAGGAGGATCCGTCATTCGCCTCATGTTATTTGACTTTGAAGGCCCCCTTCACGAAAGGAGGTAGGAACTCTAGCACCTCCAGTCCGTCATTCTCGATCAGCGTGTCGAGGAGGAGGGTCCAAGGAAGACAAACAGAAGGACCTACAGAGGGTGTTTTTCTGGGCACCCGCTCAAAGAAGAAGTTATCTGCCATTGGGGGTAGCTCTTTCTCGGGATCCCAGATGACTGCAGAAGTTGGGGGTCATAATCCCACAGAACTATATGACAATCCAGCATTCCGAGACGATGATGATTCCCAGGAAAAGGGTGCTGAGATTCCTGGGGGTAGCCACCCTCATAAAGAAGACACTGCCTTCTACGCTAGGGGTAACGTTCTATCGAAATCCGAATAAGACACAATACTACCAAATTTCTCTGACGATTATTTTCTTTAAGAGTCTGAGGCAGAAAGTGCTATGTCTATCATCCCATCCATCTCACGTTATGTGAGAGCATCATACATGGCAGGAGACGAGCCCGAAGGACCCAGTGATCGGTAGCGTCTCTCGAGGCCATGATGCAAACCATGAGCGAGTCAATGCAAGCCTTGACCCAAGCGGTTATAGACATCAAGGCAAGTATAGCCTCTCAACCATCAAGGGCCTCATGTCAAGCAAACTAGGACCCTGGGACCAATAGAGATTCGAATGCAACCGCGCCTCCCATTGGTGGTTGTCATGCTCTACTAGGGTTGTATGCTCATTTTGCATCAGATGAAGTCCAAGAAGCAATTCGGGAGGTACGAGAACTGAGAGCTCGTATGGACTCGTTGGACAATCAGGACACACTTCGCGAGATCGGGATACGACAACCGTATCCCCCCGAGTGGAGAGATGTGTCGTATTTAACAAAGTATAATCCCTTCAATCTAAACCCATTTGACGGAATGACATCTTTCCGTCAATACATGAGTTACTTTGAGACTGCAACGGAGCACTTGCCTCACAGTGATACACTCCTCACTAAACTCTTTGTGGGGGCATTATTCGGAGTAGCCTTTGACTAGTTCTGCAGTCTGTAAGATAACTATATTTTGTCTTCCGACGACCTAAAGGGTCTTTTTCTCGTCCAATTCTATGACAGGGAAGCGACATGACAATGTCCTCTCTAATGGACATTATGTAGAAGGAGAAGGAGCATGTACGCGCATACATTGAACAATACAGACAAGCATCACTGAAGTTGCCTCATGGAAATCCTGAGTCCACATTGATGGTTATATGTCGCAGAAATCTACTTCCAGTAGTCAGCCTCTGAATGGGCGACAATCGGTTCAAAGACTGGACGACGTTCATCATAAACATTGTCGGCACTGAAAATAAGGTGAGGAACGTCCGGATCTTGGGAATACATATCTCTGTCACTGATGATAGAGGAAAATGCCCTTATAACAACAATAAAAATAATAACAACAGCAACAATAGCCGTGGCAGCAAAGAAAAATAGGCCCTTGTCGCTAACTTGACCAAGAAGCTCGAGCAGAAGCCGACAGAAGCTCCAAAACCGAAGAAAACCTATTTCTTCAAAGACGATGACTTCATGGCAATCTTTGACGTGCTGATACAGGAAAACATGCTTCGGCCCCCCGACATCAAACGTCCTGTCGAGGCAGTCGAGGTAAATAATTCGAAGTACTGCCACTACCATCGTTACGTCTATCACGCAATATGAGACTGCTACACTCTGAAGTGGTACATGCATCGGCTGCTTGACACCAAGACCTTCACTCTGGACTTCGATGACAAGACAGTCACTGCAAACATGGTATCTCTCTATTTTGGCAACTTTTCGGGGACAGAAGCCCAAGACAAAGTAATCCCAATTTCCTGAGCAACAATGGAGGTTGTCAATCTTCCGCCAGATCGTGACCAAACATCCGGGCTGTTACCTCTCACCACATCATGGGGGTAGGTCATCTAGGTCCATCCCGATCTTGCTCCGAACTTGATGCAGCAGACAACATCTTCTGTCACCAAGACTAAGGACAAGAAGTCCAAATCCTACTATACGATTTCTATCCCGTCTGAAGAAGCTAAGTAGGAACAACAAGGTTAGGCCTAGCGTTCCAATGAGAGTACAACATCCCTGACGATGGTGCTCTCCCAATTGTCCCACCTGTAATATCTGATATGGGCCCATCCCAACCTAGCAGTGGATAAGTCCAAGCAGAAGGAAACTCGCTTCAACAAACCGTTGCACAAAGATTTAGCTCAAGGGCTAGAGAAGCCCTAGAACTTTGATATCTTGGCCCAGCTCGCCAACACTCCAGTGAAGTTGTCTCTATTTGAGCTTCTCCGACTCTCCAAAGATACTCGGGATGCCCTGAGTAAGGCATTGTAGAACACCGACATCTACTTGGCCCAGGTCAAGCCGCCAGCAGAATATCTTGCGTCATGCTCCCACTATAACAATATGACAAAGGCAATATCCAGCATTACGTCTTTGCAACAAGATATGTTGCTGAAGAACAACATGTACAATCGCCCTCTGTATTACATAGGGTACATCGATGCTATCAAGGTAGACCGGATGCACATCAATCCAGGTTCGTCCATCAGCAGCATCCCCCGGAGTCTGCTTCAGACCTTGGGCATCCTATTGCATCGGCTGGTGGCCACCAATACTACCATCAGTGGCTTCAACACCGGAAGGAGCTACCCTTTGGGCAAATTTTGCTTGAAATGACAAAATCGACGACTTGAAAATAGAGGCCACTTGCTACATCATAGATGTGGACGTATCCTATAACGTCTTGTTGGGGCATCCATGGATACACGAATATATGATCGTGCCATCAACCCTGTACCAGTGCCTAAAAACGTTAAAAACTATGGCACGGTTAAGACGGAGTTTGTCGATGTCGACCCCTTCAAAGGGGTATAGGCCTACTACTCTGATTCACTCATGTACAAACATGTCCGCCAGGATGAAGGAGCAAATGATGCCAACGATGAAGCAGATATCGGCGCGATATCATGCAAACCTTTGACTATCTACCTCAAGGGACATGCTCGGGATACAACCCCTCCCCTTATTGTAAAAAAATAAAAGAATGTGCCACAACCTCTGACAGTACAACTGCTAAGTCGAAAGAAGGACCCAGTGCCGGCTCTTGCCCCGGAACCCTTAGTGGTCAAGCTTCGTAGGAGGCCTCCACAGCCCTCGCTCGCATTGGTGACAAATCTCGAGGAAGGCGAACTGGAAGAGTACATAGTGGCTCATGCTAATGCTCCATCCCTAGACGATAAAATTTCCCTGGAAAAGATCCCCTACTTTATGAATAAAGGGTTATCATTAAACTATTCCGATGTCGCACATTTGAGCATATTGTACTCCCTAGAGCACGATATAGGCCTACAACTACATACACAGGTAACTACTACCTATCCAGTAAACCAGATCCTCCCTAGCCAAAGTTCCTACTTCACGGTCCTAGCAAGGAGGAGGGGAGACAAACCCATCATCTTTGGCAGGGTACAATACCCTTAGTCCTTCGTCCCAGAGGAACAAGAGTCAGAACCTAATATAAGCAAAATGCAACATTTTTGGTTCAGTTGTCAAGCCAAGAACCTCATCCAGAAGATGGGTTATGATCTTAAGAATGACCTAGGTCTGAATCACGGCAAAGGTCGACGACTGCCATTGCATCTTACCGCTCCGGCAGGCAAAGCCGAGGATTAATACCACAAGACACGGCTGTAAACCCACTGATTTTAAATTTTAAATTTTAAATTTTAAATTTTAAATTTTAAATTTTATTATTTTTATTATGGTTATTATGTAATTATTTGAGATTAAGAAAAAATTTCATTATTCTTAGCTAATTAGAAAAATATAAAATTTATGAATTTATTAACTTGTATAGATATTTATTTATATTTATTAATTACAAATAGTTTATAGAAAATATATTTTAGGAGTAAAACTACTATTAAAGTATTGTAGAATTTTTCTGAAAATTAGTTTATGTACAAACATATTTTCTTATATTTTACTATAGTTATAGATGGCTATATATATATATATTTATATTTATATTTATATTTATATTTATATTTATATTTATATTTATATTTATTTATTTATATGGTATTATAAAGAAAAGAAAATGAAAAGAACAAACCCAAAACCAAAACCAAAACCCAAACCCAAACCCAAATCCTAAACCCGCTACCCCATCCCCTGCGACCCCTCTGATTCAACAACCCGTAACACCTCTTCTATCCATCTATATACAGCCACCGCCACCATCAACACCACCACCACCATCACCTTCACCCTGACCACGCCACTGACCACCTGCACTCCGATGACCACCACGCTTGCATCCCGTCTCCCTTAATATTTGTATAAATAGTTTGGATCAATTCATAGATTTTATCGATTAAAACTCAGTTCCAAAAGCCTAAAGAAAAAATAGTTTCTCACATTTAAATTTTTCGATACGGGGTGCATCCCGCCAAACGAGGCAACTTTATCTTGTGTGAATTGTAGCAAACGGCGCGTATCGTCAATGCGGACGTATGAGCTTTCGCAAAACTTGATTTGGACGTGCGTGCACACCGGAATTAACGTGTATCCGTCAAAAAATATCGTATCGGCCTATTTTGGTACTTATCATAACTTTGTGTGTGCATGTCATTTCAAAACGAAACGTGTTCCATTGGAGTCATAATGTTACACTGATCCTTTAACCCAAGTTTGGTTCGATTCTGAGAACGTTGACAAAATATCGTTTTGCGGGCCCCACGGTTCCACTTGACGGGTAATTTCGTGACCGGCTCACCGGAATCCAATTTTGGATATTCCATTGAGGTCGTATCCTCGTTCAGGACTCGTAGACACTAAGTTTGCTAAATTTGGAGAACTTTATCTCTGGCACACTTTCTGGTGTGAAGTGGGCCACTTATGGTCCCGCTTTGACCCGAAACTGCCGTTTTCGTCCCTGTGTCCAAATTGGACTTATGGATAGTCAATTCTAGCTATTTTTTATATTTTAAATTTTTTGATGATGTCTGTTGCAGCATTCAGAGATGTTAGTGTGGATTCCATCTTTTCATAAGTAGTTGACGCATTGAGGTCGCCACTTGGACGTTGCCATATCCAGAATTTAGGCAAGTGTACCTTGCCTTGATGTATCATAGTTTCTTGCCTTAATTATCTTATTTAGTTATTATAGTTATTTGATATGGTTGATGTGTTTGTTTACCTTAGGGTCGTGAGACGTTGCTTAGCGTCCGAACAAGATTCGAGTGTCAACACCGTACGTGGAGTCGTATAACGTCACTTAGAGAGTTGATTCCACGATCCTATGTTTACATGCTTGATTTACCAAGTATGTCAAACCATAGGATACTTGATATCATTTCATGTAACAGAATCCTTCTTGGGGTATTTATGTTAATTCTGTTTAGGATTACAGGACTCGTGATATGAGACTTGCATATTATATACATATATTATTATGACTTGTGGTACTAGCTAGAGGTCCTGATCTTGCCTGTTATAAACATGAGACGTCGTGGACATGAGATATGAGATTATATTGGGTGGGAAGAAATACGCTATACTACATGCTGATTATGTTTATATATATAATATGTTACTAGAGGTGACTTAGACTTTGTCCCAGATCTTTGGCATATTTACTAGCCCTACTAGATATTACTTGCTGCTATGGTCTCCCCGACACAGAGCCTGTAGTAATTTCAGCCTGAGTATGAGTGATATTCTCATGTGCATATCACTTAGAAGGTTACAGTAGTTTACCCTTGAGTATGTGGCATTATACTGTTTTACTTTGGCATGTTGTTTCTTGTACCTTGTTACGTCCCTTTGAGGACCTGGTCCCTTGCCAGTTTTGCAGCATATAGCGTTGTGGAGCCTACCTAGAGTTGCTAATTTGGGTTACTTTGCCATGTAGGCATTGGTACCAGGTACTTATATCATTTCTACCAGAGTTATGTTATTCATTTATATTATTGATTCATTTGCTGATGTAGCCTAGTTTTTATAGACTCATATTTCTTTCTCGAGTCTATTCGAGCTTATGTGTTACTGGGCCGTCGACTTTAGCACATGCAGTTCATTCTTGATATTTTGTTCTTTATGTGGATTGTGACATAGATATTCTCAGTATTCTTAGATAGTTACCCTTATTATATATCTTATACGTATTCGAGTTGGACCAGAGTTTGGTCGAATGCATAGCTGGCATGTTACGTATTCCTAATCCTACGTATTTTGGGACTGGGATATTATATATTTTTGTGGTGGCCCATGCAGGTCATGATTAAATTATTTTGGTTACTTTTCGGTACCGAGCGAGCCTGTAATCTGGATTAGCAGTATTAGTAACTCAATCCATAACTGATTTTAAATTTTTAGTATTTAATTATCGTCCTTGGACTTCATAATTATACTTATTTATTCCCCTTGATATCTTTATTATTATTTATCATCTCTGTAAACACCCTAAATTTCCGAAGTGAAATTAATATAATTTTCCGTATATTTTAGGTATTTTTCTGGATGTCTGTCACTAAGGTTTTGGGGGTTAAATAATTTTAAGTGTGGCTTAATGGGGTTAAAATATTCTGGAAGTAAAAATTTATTGTGTATAATGGAGAACCGGACGCATGACATTTTTCGGTGAATTTATTGGACACCGGAGCAACGTATCGAGGACCAAAAGCTATTTGGATTGTGAACCAAACGGAGCCCGAACCAAACCAACCCGACCCGCGGGGGGAAAACCCTAGCTGCCGGAGTTCCTGTAGCAGCTATAAAGAGGCTGCCTCGACATCCGTGCTGCCCTCTTCTCCAACTACCCAGCCGCCACCGAAACCCTAGTTTCACCCCAGCACCCGTGTCCATCCCTCCAGCGCCGCGTGTCCTCTTCGAACCGCCGCTGTACCGACCACCCCGCCGCCGCTTCACAGCAAGCCCCGACTCTTCGATCCGCCGCTGAACCTCAGACCCCCACCCGCTCGTCAACCACCTCAGACCCCCACCCGCTCGTCAACCACCGCAGACCCCCACCCGCTCGTCGACCACCGCAGACCCCCACCGCTCGTCGACCTCCGCCGCGAGCACAGCGACCCGAGCGCGGCTTCACCCCGCCGCCGAGTCGCACAGCAACCCCGAGCGCGGCCTCACCCCTCCGCCGCGAGCACAGCGACCCCGAGTGCGACTCCTCCGCCTCACAGCGTCTCCGCAGACACGAGACGCGAGCAGCAGCGCGCGAGGACACGACCAGGACACAGATTTGGACTCTCGGACACTTGGAAAACAGAATCCACGGAGCCCCGTTCAGGTACCAATTTCTTCCTCATCGCAACTCCGATTTCGATTTCGTCAGTTGCTATGCGTAGACTGTATAACCCCCTCGGTGCCCGTGCAACTCGCTCGGTGCATCGCGTCCTGTAGTGATCGTACACCGCGATCCAAAACAAGAAAAAAAACAATGCCCTGTTTCACCCCAAAACTGAGTACGCCCCGCCAATCGGGACGACTTGGTCGCACGTGGTCTTTACCAAACTGTGCGCGACGTTGATACGGTCGTGTAGGATTTCGCAGAAGTCGATTCGGAGGTGCGTGCACCCCGGAATCAACGCGTATCCGCCGACGACACCCCGTATCCGTCGATTCTGAAACACGCTGTAACTTCGTGTACACACGTCGGATCGAGACGAAACTTGCGCCATCGGATCCGTAGCAATACGCTGGTCCTGTGAGCCAAGTTTGGTTCGATTCTGAGGACGATGACAAAATCACGTATCGTGGGCCCCACAGGCTCCACTTGACGGGTGATTTTGAGATCGGCTCATCGGAATCCAATTCTGGAAGTTCCGTTGGGTTCGTATCGTCGTTCCTGACTTGTAGACACTGAGTTTGCAGAATTTAGAGACCTTTGACCCTGACACGCTTTTCGGTGCAAAGTGGCCCACAGGTGGAACCGCTTTGGCCCAAAAATAACCTTTTTGCCCCTGTGTCCAAATTGGACGTAAGGACAGGCATTTCCAGCTATTTGACATCTTCTGAGACTGTTGGTGATGTTTATTACAGCTTTTGGAGTAGTACCTACCGGATCCACTGATACAGGGACAGTCGTTGGTTTTCGGACATCAGGCAAGTGTACCTTGCCAAACTCTGCAGTTTAGTTATCTATTTTCCTTGCTTTATATATATTGCTGTGCATGCTCAACCTAGGACCGTGTGACGTACTTAGCGTCCGATTATCAGTCGGGTGCCGACACTGTATGCAGTGTTGGGTACGGTCATTTAGAGATGGATATCCGTGACATTTTATATTCTCGTACTTGTCTTATCAAGTACCATATGACCCAGGACACTTGACACTATTCATGAGACAGGATTTTTCCGAGATATTCGTGGTGATTCTGTATAGGATACAGGACATGGACATTATACTATTAGATACTTTATGACTGGTTGCATTTAGCTATGATCGCGCTTGACATGGGCATGAGACGTTGTGGTCATGATATGCGTGGTTATATTGGGTGGGGAGAGACACACAGGCTACAGGCTGTATTTATATATATCTTCTATTATTGAGAGGTCGTAGACTCTCGTAGCAGAGCTAGACCCACTACCGGTTATTACCGCTACCGGCTCCCCGACACAGAGCTTGTAGTGGCTCAGCCTGAGACTAGTGATGCTCTCACTTGCATTTACACTTAGATGGTTACATATTTACCCCTTTGTTTCATTTAGTTATATATTGCTGCACTGCTTATCTGTATTTATTGGCATGAGCTTTCTTGTACCTTGCTATGTCCCCTGAGGACCTGGATCCGGATTTTTGTCCCCAGATTTTGCAGGCGAGGTTTATCCCGAGGTTTACGGGACCGGAGCAGGAGCTGATCCAGGAGTTGTACCACCATCCGAGGACGAGGTCTTAGCTGAAGACTTCTCTTGAGCATCCTTATTTATTCTCAGCTTTTATTATTTATTTCAGTCTTTTATATTCTGGTCAGATGAACCATTGTACTAGATATTTATCGGGTTGTTCCCCGAAGTACTATGTGAGACTGGATGATGATTTACATTCCTTATTTATTCTGTGGATCATGTTTATGTCTTGTGTGGATGAGATTAGTTGTACCATGATTGTCGTAGACTTGTTTTACAGCTTAAGTATGCCCTGATGGATCCTTTATAGTGAGTTGGTCCATCGGTGCGTACTGCTGGCCGTTGACACGCGTCTGGTCCCACGGTATTTTGGGACTGGGGCGTGACATGGTTTTTGTGGTGGCCCATGCAGGTCTACGATTTAATAGTTCGGTTTCAACTTAGGGACCGGACCAGCCTGCCTTAAGGATAGTATAAACTATAGGATCTCATCCATTATTTAACCATTTGTTGAACTCTATATCGAACTCGGAATTTGTTCCTTGAACTACATCCTGTATTGATTCCTCTGAGCGTACTCATAGTTTATCTTTTGATTGCAGAGTAATGGATTCCGGGAACAGAGAGGATATTCATTTGGAGACACCACACGACGCTGTGGTTACTTATGGAGACGGAGTGACACCAGAGGATGGTGGACAAGCATCGCAGAGTGATCAAACCGGACAGCCTAATCCAAGGTTCCGGAGAGATGACATTCCACCACCTCCTCAGTTCACTCCCCAGGTGCCAGTATTCCCGCCAGGACAAGCCATGGACGGGCAACAAATATTCCAGATGATGTATGCTATGATGCAAGCACAGCAACAGATTCAGCAGGAGGCCCATCGGCAGGAGGCCGAGTATCTGAGGACCAGCCTGGTATCCGCATTGGAGCAGGCAAATCCCCCAACGAGACGAACAGCGATGGGATCTATCACTGATTTCCGTCACCTCAAACCTCGCACATTTTCTGGTAAGGAAGGGCCAACGGAAGTTCATGAGTGGCTCACCAACATTCAGCATCAGTTGGAAGCCGCTGAACTTCCGAGAGAGAAGTGGATGACTGCAGTTAGAATGCAGTTAACTGATAATGCGCATCACTGGTGGCTAGCAGAAGAGAGGAGACTTGGACAGGACAGAGTCACGTGGGAAGAGTTCTCTAGACTCTTCCAAGAGATGTACATCCCGGCAGTCGCACGGTCAGAGCTCAGAGACAGGTTCAACCGCCTTATCCAAGGCAGCATGTCAGTGGAGGAATATAATGCGGAATTTATTCGCCTGAGCCGCTTTGCCCCGACATTGATTTCGACGGAGGAAGAAAAAGCAGAAAAGTTCTTTGACGGCTTGAAGTTCGAGCTTCAGAGAGTGATTGGATCGGTAGCACCTACCTCTTATACCGATGTCCTTGCAGCAGCCCGACGCTTGGAGCGCGTCGCTAGAAGGGAGACTAACCTGAAGAGGCCTATCACATCAGCACCATCCAGGCCAGCACATGGGGATTCGGCAAAGCGAACCCAGAGGGGTATGCCAGATAGAGCAGCACATAGAGACAGACCTCTTCCTACTTGTCACCACTGCGGCAAGGTATGACACATTGAGAAGGAATGCAGGCGTAAGTTGGGACTATGTTTGAGCTGCGGATCCAGCCAGCACTTTTCCAGGGACTGTACTGAACGCAGAGACGGAGCACCCAGACTAGCGTTACCTGCACCACGACCAGCTTATCCAGCAGCAGGAGCCCAACAGACAGGAGTTGGTGGGGTCAGACCACCAGCCCCCGGAGGGAACCAGCAGAGACCACCCCTGGCACCACAGGCAGCCCTATTTCATCATCAGCAGCAGCAGCAGAGAGGTCCAGCTCAGGGACGGGGACAGGCATTCCCATTAGCTGTTGAGGAGGAGGCTACAGCAGGCGAGGTCATCGCAGGTACTATTTTAGTAGCTTCATTATCAGCTGTAGTTTTATTTGATTCTGGAGCATCGCATTCATTTATAGCAGCTAGCTTTGTAGCCACCCATAGAGTAGCTACCGCACCCCTTCCGAAGATGAAGAGAATTCTTACGGGAGGCAGTATTATTCCGGTTAGTGACGTCTGTAGATCATGTTCTGTAGTAGTTTGTGGCCGAGAGATGCGAGCTCAATTTTTGATCTTTTCTATGCCTGACTATGACGTTGTACTTGGTATGGACTGGTTGAGTCAGTACCATGCGACTCTTGATTGTCGGCTTGGGCGGGTTATATTTAGACCGCCTGGCCATCCAGAATTTGAGTTTCTCCGAGGAGCAGTAGAGCAAGGAGTTCAGCCTACTCTTAGGGTATTATCTGTAGAAGAGGAGACAGGTTACCCAAGAGTCATATCAGGTTTTGTGGATGTATTTCCTGATGACCTTCCAGGTTTAGCGCCTGATCGGGAAATAGAATTCACAATAGACTTAACTCCAGGAGCAGAGCCAATCACTTCATCGGTTTATCGGCTAGCACCTAAGGAGTTAGTGGAGTTGAAGGAACAGGTTGATGATCTTTTGGAGAAGGGTTTCATTCGGCCCAGTGTTTCACCTTGGGGAGCACCCATCTTATTTGTACCGAAGAAGGATGGAACAGTACGGTTGTGTATTGATTACCGGGCACTAAATGCTGTCACCATCAAGAACAGGTATCCCTTACCCCGCATTGATGATCTATTCGATCAATTGAGTGGTGCAAGGGTATTCTCGAAGATTGACCTTAGATCCGGCTATCATCAGATCAAGGTGAGGAAGGAAGACATCCCGAAGACAGCTTTCAGGACGAAGTATGGGCATTACGAGTTCTTGGTGATGCCGTTTGGTTTAACCAACACGCCAGCAGTGTTTATGAGCTTAATGAACAGGGTCTTTCATCAGTTCTTGGATAAATTCGTAGTGGTGTTCATTGATGACATTCTCATATATTCCAAGAGCCCTGAAGAGCACGAGGAGCATCTTAGAATCGTGTTAGAGACCTTGAGGCAGGAGAAGTTATATGCCAAACTCAGTAAGTGTGAGTTCTGTATGAACAAAGTGCCTTTCTTGGGACACATCATATCAGGAGAAGGACTTTCAGTGGATCCAGAGAAGGTTGCAGCAATTGAGACATGGCCTACACCCACATCAGTCGCAGAGGTGAGAAGTTTTCTCGGACTTGCGGGATATTACCGAAGGTTTGTAGAGAATTTCTCGAGGATTGCAGAACCAATGACGAAGCTGACACGAAAGGATCAGGAGTTTGTATGGACAGAAGACTGCCAGAAGGCTTTTGAAGAACTGAAGAGAAGATTAACAACAGCACCTGTCTTGACTCTTCCTTCAGGGTCAGGAGGTTTTGTTGTTTACAGTGATGCATCAGGCAGCGGATTAGGATGTGTTTTGATGCAACATGGGAAAGTTATTGCTTATGCGTCAAGACAGTTGAAGGACCACGAGAAGAACTACCCGACACATGATCTGGAGCTAGCAGCAGTGATATTTGCATTGAAGATATGGAGACACTATCTTTATGGAGAGAGGGTAGAAATCTTTACTGATCACAAGAGTCTAAAGTATGTGTATACTCAGAAGGAGCTTAACATGAGACAGAGACGCTGGCTGGAACTGATGGTAGATTTTGACATAGATCTGCAGTATCACCCGGGAAAGGCGAATGTGGTTGCAGATGCACTCAGCAGGAAGCCTACGGCGTATTTCTTGACGATGCAGCCCGAGTTATTGAGAGATTTACAGGAGCTACAGATAGAGGTTATCGTACCGGGACAGAATGGATTGATGGCTAACCTTGAGATTCAGTCATCACTCGTGGAGAAGATTAAAGAAGTATTGCCCACCGATGCTAGATTCCGAAGACTCAAAGAAAGGACAGAAGCAGGTATGCAGACAGGACTACGCATCCACGAAGACGGGACATTGAGGTTTGGAAATCGCCTGTATGTCCCAAATAGAGAATTGAGACAGGAGTTAATGACTGAAGCGCATAGCTCTATGTACTCTGTTCACCCAGGAGGAACCAAGATGTATCGGGACTTGAGACAGTATTACTGGTGGCATGGAATGAAGAGAGAGATCGCAAGATTTGTGGCCAAATGCTTAGTATGTCAGCAAGTGAAGGCCGAACATCAGAGAACTGCAGGTATGTTACAGCCGCTTCCGATACCGGAATGGAAGTGGGAGCACATCACGATGGATTTTGTCACAGGATTTCCGAGAAGCCCCAGCGGAAGAGACGCAGTATGGGTGATAGTGGATCGACTCACTAAATCGGCACACTTCTTGCCATTTAGAGTTGGACAGTCCACAGAGGTACTAGCTGACATGTATATGCGACAAATCGTCAAATTATATGGAGTACCTGTAAGTATTGTATCGGATCGAGATTCGAGATTTACATCTCATTTCTGGAGAAGCATACAAGAGAGTCTAGGCACCAGACTCAAATTCAGCACGGCATACCACCCGCAGACAGATGGACAATCGGAGCGCACCATTCAGATCTTGGAGGACATGTTGCGATCATGTATGCTAGATTTCGGAGGATCTTGGAAAGATCATTTGCACTTAGTAGAGTTCTCCTACAATAACAGTTATCAGGCCAGCATTCAGATGGCGCCATTTGAAGCTTTATACGGACGGAAGTGCAGATCACCTGTGTGTTGGAGTGACGTTGGTGAACGTCAAATACTGGGACCAGAATTGGTAACGCAGACAGTGGAGAAGGTAAAGCAGATACAGAATCATCTAAGAGCAGCTCAAGACAGACAGAAGCATTGGGCTGATACACACCGGCGTCCCCTAGAGTTCAAGGAAGGAGATCACGTGTTCTTGAGGATTTCGCCCACTCGGGGTACTATCAGATTCGGGAGCAGAGGCAAGCTGAGCCCAAGGTATATTGGGCCATTTGACATCCTCGAGCGCGTTGGTGAGGTGGCTTATCGGCTTGCATTACCTCCATCCTTAGAGGGAGTGCATGACGTATTCCACGTCTCGCAGCTGCGAAGGTACGTGACCGACCCAAGTCACGTAGTCGATCATTCAGATATCGCAGTAGGGCCAAGTTTGAGATATGAGGAACAACCAGTTGGCATCCTCGACGTCAGTGAGAAGACATTGCGGGGACAGACGATCAGACTGGTTCGAGTAGCTTGGAAGTATCATTCACCAGGCGAATCGACTTGGGAACGAGAAGATAGTATGCGCCAGCGATACCCCCATTTGTTCGAGGAGGCAGTTGTAAACTAGGCCACCTTGTATTTCCATAACTCTTTCTTTAGTAGCTTATTCTTTGATTGCGAGGACGCAATCCTTTTAAGGAGGGAAGATTGTAAACACCCTAAATTTCCGAAGTGAAATTAATATAATTTTCCGTATATTTTAGGTATTTTTCTGGATGTCTGTCACTAAGGTTTTGGGGGTTAAATAATTTTAAGTGTGGCTTAATGGGGTTAAAATATTCTGGAAGTAAAAATTTATTGTGTATAATGGAGAACCGGACGCATGGCATTTTTTGGTGAATTTATTGGACACCGGAGCAACGTATCGAGGACCAAAAGCTATTTGGATTGTGAACCAAACGGAGCCCGAACCAAACCAACCCGACCCGCGGGGGGAAAACCCTAGCTGCCGGAGTTCCTGTAGCAACTATAAAGAGGCTGCCTCGACATCCGTGCTGCCCTCTTCTCCAACTACCCAGCCGCCACCGAAACCCTAGTTTCACCCCAGCACCCGTGTCTATCCCTCCAGCGCCGCGTGTCCTCTTCGAACCGCCGCTGTACCGACCACCCCGCCTCCGCTTCACAGCAAGCCCCGACTCTTCGATCCGCCGCTGAACCTCAGACCCCCACCCGCTCGTCAACCACCTCAGACCCCCACCCGCTCGTCAACCACCGCAGACCCCCACCCGCTCGTCGACCACCGCAGACCCCCACCGCTCGTCGACCTCCGCCGCGAGCACAGCGACCCGAGCGCGGCTTCACCCCGCCGCCGAGTCGCACAGCAACCCCGAGCGCGGCCTCACCCCTCCGCCGCGAGCACAGCGACCCCGAGTGCGACTCCTCCGCCTCACAGCGTCTCCGCAGACACGAGACGCGAGCAGCAGCGCGCGAGGACACGACCAGGACACAGATTTGGACTCTCGGACACTTGGAAAACAGAATCCACGGAGCCCCGTTCAGGTACCAATTTCTTTCTCATCGCAACTCCGATTTCGATTTCGTCAGTTGCTATGCGTAGACTGTATAACCCCCTCGGTGCCCGTGCAACTCGCTCGGTGCATCGCGTCCTGTAGTGATCGTACACCGCGATCCAAAACAGGAAAAAACAACGCCCTGTTTCACCCCGGAACTGAGTACGCCCCGCCAATCGGGACGACTTGGTCGCACGTGGTCTTTACCAAACTGTGCGCGACGTTGATACGGTCGTGTAGGATTTCGCAGAAGTCGATTCGGAGGTGCGTGCACCCCGGAATCAACGCGTATCCGCCGACGACACCCCGTATCCGTCGATTCTGAAACACGCTGTAACTTCGTGTACACACGTCGGATCGAGACGAAACTTGCGCCATCGGATCCGTAGCAATACGCTGGTCCTGTGAGCCAAGTTTGGTTCAATTCTGAGGACGATGACAAAATCACGTATCGTGGGCCCCACAGGCTCCACTTGACGGGTGATTTTGAGATCGGCTCATCGGAATCCAATTCTGGAAGTTCCGTTGGGTTCGTATCGTCGTTCCTGACTTGTAGACACTGAGTTTGCAGAATTTGGAGACCTTTGACCCTGACACGCTTTTCGGTGCAAAGTGGCCCACAGGTGGAACCGCTTTGGCCCAAAAATGACCTTTTTGCCCCTGTGTCCAAATTGGACGTAAGGACAGGCATTTCCAGCTATTTGACATCTTTTGAGACTGTTGGTGATGTTTATTACAGCTTTTGGAGTAGTACCTACCGGATCCACTGATACAGGGACAGTCGTTGGTTTTCGGACATCAGGCAAGTGTACCTTGCCAAACTCTGCAGTTTAGTTATCTATTTTCCTTGCTTTATATATATTGCTGTGCATGCTCAACCTAGGACCGTGTGACGTACTTAGCGTCCGATTATCAGTCGGGTGCCGACACTGTATGCAGTGTTGGGTACGGTCATTTAGAGATGGATATCCGTGATATTTTATATTCTCGTACTTGTCTTATCAAGTACCATATGACCCAGGACACTTGACACTATTTATGAGACAGGATTTTCCCGAGATATTCGTGGTAATTCTGTATAGGATACAGGACATGGACATTATACTATTAGATACTTTATGACTGGTTGCATTTAGCTATGATCGCGCTTGACATGGGCATGAGACGTTGTGGTCATGATATGCGTGGTTACATTGGGTGGAGAGAGACACACAGGCTACAGGCTGTATTTATATATATCTTCTATTATTGAGAGGTCGTAGACTCTCGTAGCAGAGCTAGACCCACTACCAGTTATTACCGCTACCGGCTCCCCGACACAGAGCTTGTAGTGGCTCAGCCTGAGACTAGTGATGCTCTCACTTGCATTTACACTTAGATGGTTACATATTTACCCCTTTGTTTCATTTAGTTATATATTGCTGTACTGCTTATCTGTATTTATTGGCATGAGCTTTCTTGTACCTTGCTATGTCCCATGAGGACCTGGATCCGGATTTTTGTCCCCAGATTTTGCAGGCGAGGTTTATCCCGAGGTTTACGGGACCGGAGCAGGAGCTGATCCAGGAGTTGTACCACCATCCGAGGACGAGGTCTTAGCTGAAGACTTCTCTTGAGCATCCTTATTTATGCTCAGCTTTTATTATTTATTTCAGTCTTTTATATTCTGGTCAGATGAACCATTGTACTAGATATTTATCGGGTTGTTCCCCGAAGTACTATGTGAGACTGGATGATGATTTACATTCCTTATTTATTCTGTGGATCATGTTTATGTCTTGTGTGGATGAGATTAGTTGTACCATGATTGTCGTAGACTTGTTTTACAGCTTAAGTATGCCCTGATGGATCCTTTATAGTGAGTTGGTCCATCGGTGCGTACTGCTGGCCGTTGACACGCGTCTGGTCCCACGGTATTTTGGGACTGGGGCGTGACAATCTCTCCCTATTTCAGAGAGATGGACGTTCATGCACGATGTTTCCTCCAGAAGCATATCCTTGTCAAGACGGAAGAAGACATGCGATATAAATTTTTGAAAAGACGGTTACCCTTAGTAGGGTAGGTATATAGGTTATTCCTATATGCTAGAGCTAGTGCAGATTATTAGCATGAGAATTGAATATAGTATTAGAGGCCTAGAACTAATAAAATCTTACCTTTGCTTAAGGTAGCAGTAATTTAGAAGTATTAGAAGTTAGAAAGATGGTTTGATTCTAATGCACTGGAATACTTTGTGGAATACATAGCTAGATGCTAGGGATTAGTTGTAGCCCATGATGGTGATACAAGGAATTATATTATGGCCTTAAGAAATTAGAACCTTACGTAACAGGCCATAGTGGTTAAATCTATAGTTGTCTTGTGACTTTTTGTATCAAAACTAGATCTTATGACCCCCTTAAATTATTGATGACTATAGGTCTGGACTAAATAGATAAGTAGATTGCTAGACCAAATATTTGACTAATTAGATAACTTGAGTACTAAAGTATAGCTTTCAAAATCAAATTAGATGTACTTGATTATTTGGGTTGTCAGTGTTAATTGAACAAGTGAGTTCCACCCGTGATTACTTGGGGAGATAAGCTAGTATCCGTGATAAAGCAAATATATTGAAGGATGAGATTTTTGATATATGTTATAGTCTTGAGTTAGATATAGTAAATTGCTTATAATAGATGACAAGCTATAACAAGATGGTAACCATATAGTTTGGATGAAGGATATACATGGAATAAATATAGAAAAATCTCAGGTTCAAGGTGAAGAAGGTAGAATAGTAACAAGAAGAGATTCACGAGGAGTACATGACCTTGATCATTTTAAATTAAGAGAAGGATCTAGGAAGGACTGCAGATTTTATCACTCGGTAGTTGCCTAGAAGATCTATACTACAAAGCAGAAAGTACTGGGTCATAATTGGCGAAGCTTATAGTTGAAAATAATATTAACATACTAAAAGGATATGATGGTGCGTAGGAAACTGAAGGACCGTGAGGCAACTCTGGAGGGGGTAGATAGAGTGCAGTGGAATAATCTACCCAATTTAATATTATCAGAATGAAGGCAGTTGCTAACTAACAGTGTATATAGAGACAGTAAAGTAAAGCAATAAATTAGAGAGATAAAGCAAAGGCAAATACCAAGATGTATACTGGTTTCCCTCTGAGAGGACTAGTCCAGTCCCGAGAACTCAACCTCGGAGTTTATTTACTATAATCACCAATAGTGAATCATAAGCTTTGATCCGAAGGCTTGACACTTCCTTACAACACTAGATTTGATTCGAAGTCTCGCAACTTCACAGCTTAGAGAGAGAGAGAAAGAGTAACTGATGGAACAAAGCTCTTTACAACTCAGAAGAATTCAAGATCGAGATCGCACTTAGCAGTAGAAAGGCTAGAGAGTTTCTCTTTGAGATGGAAAAGTTAAGACATAGAGGTTTGCTCATAATAGGATAGAAGATCAAAAAATGGTTGAGTGAGTAGGAATGAGAATTCCAATCCTATTTATAGTGTGTAGGCAAACAAAATTCGGCCAAAATTTGGATGGAGTTTAATTTAAATTTTTAACCGTTGGGCCAAGACATCAGGAGCTTATTGAACTGGTTAATTTCATACCAAAAGGGTAACCGAGTTCTGTCCGAGTTTGATACGAGTTCGGCCAGAGTTCGGTCTTTTAGTATGGTAGACTTTGTAAATAAATGTAGCCTGATTTGGTGGAGAGGTTCTTTGGTTTATTTGAGTGGACTGGGTATCTGGGTATAGGTACTTAGTTTTGCCAGTACGACTCAGCTTACAGTAGTCCTAGACTCAAATAAATAAAAGATTATATTTTAATAGACACAATACAGACGACATGTAATAGCAGTGTTGAGGCTTCAGATCGCGACATATCAATGCATGGTTTAGTTAACTATCAAAATTAAGCTGACTGAGACCGGATGGGCCAATAATCTCTCCCATTTTGATAATTGACAAACTATGAATGATACTGCAAGTCTTTGATATGCAAGGCTCCCCCGTAACTGTGGAGCAGTTGATATGCTGAAGACAATGTTTGTCAAGTATCATCTTTTATGCTAGTATCATGTATATTTTTCTCCCCCATTGTCATTTGATCGAAATGGCATGCTCCTCCGAAATCGGTGAGATGACAAGAAAAATATAAGAGTAAAGTGTATACAGGATAATATATAATAATAAAAGAAAAATTGCATTAAAATTTAGTAATTTGAAAAAAATATACAAAAGTAGATGTGTAGTGGAAACATCATAGTAGAGCATCTAAAAGTAAACTTTTTAAACATTCAAATCAATTAAGTAACTAGTTGTCATTTTTTTCATCTTCATCATCAGGTTCAACTATTCTGTTTGGATCGAAGAAGGCATCAGCTGGATCCAAATATCGCTGAACATAGGGGTGATCAATACAAAAGCCTTGTTGATTCAGATTTCGTAGAATCAAAAAAGGTTCGGCTGGGTGCTTCAATAAAGTGTACTGGATGTCTATCAAAGTGTTGTTAAGAGCCTGAGTCTGAAGAGTTTGGCGATAATCAGTAGCACGATTACGTATATCTTCATTATGGAAGCGATCATGAAATAGATTAAAAATAGACTCTAAGATTTGTGGTCGTTCATCAACACGAGGGATGGAATCAACAGAATAAGTATTGGAGTTTGATGATGAGTTATAAGGTAAAAGCATAGTTGGCTCAATTCTTTGAATTCGATTGAGGTATAAAGGTTACTCAAGATTTGAACAAGTATCCAATGGAATATCGAAATAACTGAAAATGGTTGGCAAGTACATGGTGTATAGTAGTGGACGCCATTTCTTGCGATATTGAACCATTTAAGATAAGATGGTCCATGGAACATTGAAGTTAATACTGAAATACAAGTAATATAAAGCTAACATTTCTAGATAAGAGACTTCATCAAAGTAAGTCTTCTTAGGTAGAAAAGATGAAAAAATAATATGATGCATTTCAAAGAAGTGACCATTCAAGTATCTAGCATAAAAAATTTCAGGTGGACATTCAAGAGGATGACAAAGGATATTCTTGAAAGAATCTAAAGTTAGGCCATGGTCAAATTGAACTTGCGTGATGTTGACTAAGGTTTGTCCATCAGCGGGAATGAGTAGGATTTTACCTAAGTCGTTCGCATCGAATTCAATTAGAATACCACGAACTCTAGATGAGATAGTGTGATGTTCATATGTTAAGTTACAATAGAATATTTGAATAGCATTGGTGTAAATATTGGTACGGGTTGTAACAAGTTCTTCAAGTTAAAGTTCTTGAAGAATAGGTAGATAGTCTTTGTGTTGGGAAGAAAAAACAATAGGATGGCCAAAACAGATGTGTCTCTTGGAGAAGTCATTAAACCAATCATTTGAAATTTTGAGGCTTCAAAAAGTGAAACTGTTGAATTCTCCTATGTTTGGCATAATGGGACAGAAAAGAGAGTCAGAAAAGGAATCTATTTTCCTTTTAGGGGCCATTAGGAGAGGATGTAGGAAGAAAAGCTAAGGTTATTTGTGGAGGAGGGATAATTTTCGTTGGTCTGAATAAATGAGCAACGAAATGATCTATATATAGAGTAGCAGAGACCTAAATTAGGAAAAGAATTAAATGACATAGCATATTCTGGAATTAAACTAACCAAGTTTGGTCCGAGCTCGACCCGAGTTCGGTCCAAATTTTGTTGACATTTATTTCCAGAATCTTAATGTAACTTTAATCGATATTATGCCTTTCTTGACTTGATAATAATAAGTGTTGAACTTTAAATCATATGTTTTCAAGAGTTTAAATCATCTTGGAGTAGTTGTAGGAGCCGGATTCCGGCTAGCGGTGGTCCGAAGATACTTAAATACCGTGTCTCTTAGGTTATTTACACCTTTTTGACCGAAGAGCCTTTTTGGCTTGTATCCAAAAATTTCAAAACTTTGAAAAGTGTGACAAAAAAAATTTGTAAAGCATCTTATGATTCTTATATTTTATCAGAATCTAAATGACCTAATTCTCGACGGATAAAGTTGAATCGATCTTCAGCTAAAGGTCTAGTAAAGATATCTTCTAATTGATGTTCCGTGTCCACATATTATAAACAAATATCTCTATGTAATTGATGATCCATTAGAAAATAATGACGAATTTCTATGTTCTTAGTGCGTGAATGGCATACTGAATTTTTGGTGAGATTAATGGTGCTAGTGTTATCACAAAAAATAGGAATATTATTATAGTGCAGATTGAAGTCTTTTAAGGTTTGCTTCATCCACAAAATTTGAGCACAACAATGTCCTGCAGTGATATACTCTTCCTCAGTTGTTGATAATACAACATTATTTTATTTTTTGCTAAACCAGGAGACTAGAGACTTTCCTAGGAAATAATATGTGCCACTGGTACTTTTTCGATCAACTTTGCATTCGGTAAAATCAGCATCCGAGTAACCAGCAAGGTCAATGGATGTGGTTTTGGGATACCATAAGCCTACCGACAAAGTTTCTTTAAGGTATCTAAAGATATGCTTAACTGCACACAAATATGATTCCTTAGAATTAGCTTGATATCTAGCACAAAGGTATACAGCAAACATAATGTCTGGGCGACTAGTCGTTAGATATAACAAACTATCAATCATACCTCAATAATTATGTATGTCTGTTGGTTTACTTCTATCATCAAGGTCAAGTTTAGTGGATGCTGTCATTGAAGTTTCGATAGACTTTGCATTGTCCATGTCGATCTTTTTGAGCAAATCCTTCGTGTACTTAGCTTGATGGATAAAAGTTCCTTGTGAATCTTGTTTGATTTGCAATCCTAGGAAGAAAGTCAGTTCTTCCATCATGCCCATCTCAAATTTACTTTGCATACACTTAACAAACTTATTATATAGCATCTCATTAGTAGATCCAAATATGATATCATCAACATATATTTGCACTAATAACAAAGAATCAACAGAAGATTTTATTAAAAAGGTAGTATCAATTTTTCCTTCTAAAAAATTATTTTCAAGTAGAAAGAAGCTAAGACGTTCATACCAAGCACGAGAAGCTTATTTGAGTCTGTATAGAGCCTTTCGTAACTTGAATACGTGGTTAGGGTATTTGAAATCTTTAAAACTAGGGGGTTGTTTGACAAAAATATATTCTTTGATAACATCATTTAGAAAAGCACTTTTAATATCCATTTGAAAAAGTTTAAAGTTATAAAAACTAGCAAAAGCGTAAAGCATTTGGATAGATTCAAGTCTAGCAATAGGAGCATAAGTCTCATCGTAGTCAATACCTTCCACTTGGTTGTATCCTTAAGCTACGAGACGTGCCTTATTACGTGTAACTGAACCATCCTTATTTAATTTATTTTGGAAAACCCATTTAGTACCAATGATCGGATAATTATTAGGTCTAGGAACAAGTTCCCAAACTTGATTACGTTCAAATTGGTTGAGTTCCTCTTGCATAGCAGAAATCCAAAATTTATTAGCAAAAGCTTCATCGATATTTTTAGGTTATATTTGGGAAATAAAAGCAACATTTATAATGACATCTCTATTTGAGGAACGTGTACTTACACCTTTCGATATATCACCTATTACCAAGTTCTCAGGATGATCTATGGAGAACTTTAGTCTCCTTGGCATACTTCCCGGATGACTTGTACTGTTTGTATCTTTTAATGTCTTGTTGGTTGCGGGTTGATTACCTTCATCGTCAATGTCGTTTAGTCTTGACTGTTGTGTTCATCAAATATAAAATTGATTGATTCTTCAACAGTCAAAGAGGTTTTGTTGAATACTCTGAATTCTTTACTTTTGACGACATAACCTAAAAAAATACCTTCATCGGCTTTGGAGTCAAATTTCCTAGATTATCTTTGGTATTAAGAAAAAAATATTTGCAGCCAAAAACTTTAAAGTAACTAATTATAGGGATTCTACTAAACCAAAGTTCATAGGAGATTTTCTTCGATATAGGTCGAATACGCACCATATTCAAAATATGGCATAAAGTACTTACAACTTTAGCCCAAAAGTATTTCGGAAGGTTATACTGATTTAACATGACTCTAGCCATATCGCCAAGAGTTCTATTCTTTCGCTCAATAACACCATTTTATTGTGGAGTTCTAGGACAAGAAAATTTATAAGAAAAACTATTTTTATTGCAAATCTTTTGAAATTACTATTTTTGAATTCGCCTTCATGATCACTTCGGATACGAGTAATCATGAAACATTTTTCATTTTGAACCTTTTTGCAAAAAGTTACAAATTCAGAAAATGCTTTATTTTTATTTGCAAGAAAATAAACCAATGTGTATCTAGAAAAATCATCAACAATGACATAAGCATAAAGCTTACCGCCAAGAGTGGCGACTCTACTAGGTCCAAACAAGTCCATATGCAAGAGTTGTAGAGGTCTAGAGGTACTTACAGAGTTGATTGATTTAAAAAAAGATTTAGTAGTTATTTTTTTCACAGTCAGCACATACCATATCTTTCTTGAAAGTAATCTCTAGTAAACCTCTTACGAGTTTTTTTGTGGATAGTCTTGCAATAGTATCCATGTTTGCATGTCCTAGACGCATATACCATAGCCAGCTGTCATCTTTGTTAGCGTATAGACATTTGCCTGCATTGTCAGTGTCTTTTGCAAGATAGAAAAAATATATATTGTTTTTCCTGGTCCCTTCAAAGATAACCTTACCAGTGTATCTTTCATAAATAGAATATTTATTTTTTAGCGAATTTAATACCATAACTATGGTCAGCTAGATGACTGATGCTGATTAGGTTATATTTTAATTTCGTTACTAGACAAACATCTTTTATGACAGGATAGGGAGGAATACCTATATTACCATTACCAATAATATATCCTCTGAGGTTATTGCCGAAGGAGACATAACCTTCTTTCTTTATCGATATTATTGCAAATAGGTTAGCATCACCAGTCATATGTCGTGAGCAACCACTATTGAGAATCTACTTGCTTCTAATATGAGAGGGTTAGTCCACCTATAAAATAAGTTATAGATATAATCCTTGGTACCCATTTCTTTGAGGGTCCTGCTGTGTTAGTTTTTGGTACCCATGCATAAATATTCATATCTACTAACTTTCTTGTTCTACATAATCTAGATATATGTCATTTCTTTCCACAGTAGTGATATATAGCTGTGTGATTGTTGTTTGGTACAGCATGATAGATATGATTATGTGAAGCAGTTCTTTGTGGTCTATATGGATAGAATGCATGATTGTGTTTGACCTTTTTGTGGTCTTTATGGATATCTATAATAGAATGCATGATTGTGTTTGATATTTCTTTGTGCATGATGATTGCATGAACTGTTATGCATATAGATAGGAGCATAGTTGTGAGTGTTCTTTTGTCTTGCTACGTGTCTCGTGTTAGGTTGGGTGGAGGTTTGTTCGACCTATTTACCCAATCTAATCTCTAACTTTTTAGAGATAGCATATAGTTCATTATATTTAGCAGTGAGAGCATCTATTCTACGTGCAGGAATAAAATACTTCTTCTTTTTAGATTCAAGTTCTTCCTTAAGTTTAGCGTTCTCCTGAGAGCTCTTGTCAAGACTGGCAAGTGCCTCGTAGAGGTTAAACTTAAGTCTAGAATTCTTGTTTAAATCGTTTGAGGTATCCTTTACTTCACTTAGTAGAGATGTTAGTCTCTCTATTTCAGTTTGAGATTCTTGAACATTTTTTTAGCATGCTTGTACTTATTTCTAAGTTTCCTAAAATTATCAAGCAGATCACTAAAAGTATTATCTAGTTCATCAAAAATAAAATCATCATAAGAATTGTTATCTGTCACCTGATCAGCTAACGCCATGAAGCATATGTTCGCTGATTCTCGAAGATTCTCTTCTTCGGATTCACTAGCTTTACTTTCGTGCCAAATACTAGTGTTTGCATATTTTCGTGATGATGTTCTTCTGGATGAGTAATTATGGCAATTTCCTTTTCTTAGGGTTGGACAATCTTTCTTTATATGCACTATCTTCTTACAGTTGTAGTATATAGGCTCTTCATCACTGTTGTCAATTGGCTCCTTCTTCTTTGATTTCTTAAGCTTTAGAAATTTTTTGAAGTTTCGTGTGGTCAGGAAAACTTTCTCATCTTGAAACTCATTGTCATCAGAGTTATAGTTGGTGACCTTTTTATGATGTGCCTTAAGAGCAATCGTCTTCTCCTTGGGAGTGGGTTCTTTAAATTCCTTGAGATCCAGCTCGTGAGTCATTAACTTGCCCATGAGCGTCTCGAGGGTTATCGTGGTAAGATCATTTTCTTCTATGATTGTAGTGGCCTTGGGATTCTAATTCTTGGTGAGTCCCCTGAGTACCTTGCTAATCTTCTCGTGATTGATGTACTCCTTGTCGAGTGATAATAGAGGGTTGACGATATCGAGAAATCTCATAAACATTTGAGTGATTGTCTTATTTTGCTTCATCTTGAATGCTTCATGTGTTAAACGACTTTTTTTTTTATTTCTTTACTTGGGAGGTTCCTTCATGAGTGACCTCAAGAAGTTTCCATACTTCGTGCAAAATTTTGCAAGTGGAGACCCTGTTAAATTCAATTCTGTTTACAGCACAAAATAGAGCGTTAATAGCTTTAGCATCAAGACTAGCTTATTTCTTTTCGATGCTGTTATACTTATCATGAGGCTTCTCTACAAGGTTACCATCTATGAATATTCTATGTGACTTCTTGTATCCTTCTACTACTATAGCCCACAGGTCAAAATTAAGTGACTTTAGTTAGAATCTCATACGTGTCTTCCAGTATGTGTAGTTAGTACCGTCAAATAGGGGTGGCCTATTTGTGGACTGACCTTCACCATTATTGGTATGGATAGATATAACAGTTGCCATAAGTCTCTTAGTATGTTAAGCTAAATATCAAGAGAACTTGCTTTGATACCAATTAAAGGACCGTGAGTCAACTCTAGAGGGGAATGAATAAAGTACAGCAGAATAATCTACCCAATTTAATATTATCAAATGAAGGCAGTTGCTAACTAACAGTGTATATAGAGACAGTAAAGTAAAGCAGTAAAGTAGAGAGAGAAACTAAATAAAAACACCAAGATGTATACTAGTTTCCCTCTGAGAGGACTAGTCCAGTCCCGAGAACTCAAGCTCATAATTTCTCTACTATAATCACCAATAGTGAATCACAAGATTTTATTCAAAGGCTTGCCACTTTTTTACACCACGAGGTTTGATCCGAAGTCTCGCAACTTCACAGCTTAGAGAGAGAGAGAGAGAGAGAGAGAGAGAGAGTAACTGATGGAACAAAGCTCTTTATAACTCAGAAGACTTCTAGACTGAGATCGCACTTGGCACTAGGAAGGCTAGGGAGTTGCTCTTTGAGATGAAAAAGTTAAGGCTTAGAGGTTTGCTCACAATATGATAGAAGATTAAAGAATGGTTGAGTGAGTAGGAATGAGAATTCTAATTATAGTGTGTAGGCAAACAAAATTTGGATGGATAGGTTCTTTGATTTATTTGAGTGGTTTAATTCAAATTTCTAACCGTTGGACTAAGAAATCAAGAGCTTATTGAACTGGTTGATTTCATACCAAAAGGGTAACCGAGTTCGGTCCGAGTTCGGTACGAGTTCGGCACAAGTTTGGTCCTAGTTCGGTGTCTTAGTATGGAAGACTTTGTAAATGTGTGGCCTGATTTGGTGGATAGGTTCTTTGGTTTATTTGAGTTGTATATGGGTATAGGTACTTGGTTTTGCTAGTGCGACTCAGCTTACAGTAATCCTAGACTCAAATAAATAAAAGATTATATTTTAATAGACACAATACAGATGATATATAATAGCAGTGTTGAGGCTTCAGATCGCGATATATCAATGCATAATTTATTTAACTATCAAAATCAAGTTGACTGAGACCGGATGGGCCAACAGAAACAAATGATAAGGGAAAGATATTATGGTCGCATAATCCAAGGGAAAGGGATTGTGATATGGACTTGAGAGATAATATTTTTTGTATTTATGAATTGTAATGCTTTTAAAATTTTAAGAATTTTGTGCGAGTAAAAATTGTTGATCAGTCTCGAAGTGATACAAACTTCAAAAAAAAATAAGTTCAGAATCACATACTAACTTGATGGTTATTCTGTAGAGGATTATCACAAGACCCTTAGAGTATAGATTTACACATGGTAGGGAAGTGTAAATGGAAGATAGAAGTCTTATAGGAATGATAGATGAATATTGTGGGTTTACACATAAACTGATTAGGGCCAGGAATTTAGATTTTTGACTAATAGGATATGAGCTTGCTGGACCTATCCTTAGTAGTAGGTGATGAGAACCTATTTCCAATTTACCATAGCCGATGGATTTATGAATTTTAGAAATCTTATCATCTTATTAAGTTCAAAGAATTTCCACTCAAGATAACCATGACATCATGCTTGTGTAATAGGGTAGTAGGCTAGTCGGAAGATTCTCGCAAGGAAGATAGTTTTTAGATGACAGAGACTAGACGAACAACAGTTCAGAAAGATAGATAATAGAATGGAGTAAGTTGTAAAAAAATAGGTAGGCATTCCAATTGAAGATTAGACGAGTATTGAAGAGTGTCCTTAGCGAATAGTATGCCATGAGTGATAGACCTAAGTACATGCTTAGTTTAGACCCTTACCTACTAAGTTAGGAATATGCGAGGAAGACGAAGTTATAAAGATCGTATATTGTTTACCTATAGCCAGAAGTAGGTTGCCAATAGTATGAGAGAGGTTATATAGAATATAACTTATATGAATATAGTATTGAGTTTAAAGATTAGTTGCATTACTCCCTCGGCTGCATTTCTATCCTTCCTATCAAATTCTTATATTATTTTACATATATAGCCTTGTGCTTTTGCAACAAAGATCCTTCTAATTATAACAACTGAGTAGATCCTTCTTTCCTTCCAGTCGTGCCCTAGTAAAAAATTAATCTTTTAGTTAGTACCATCTTTATGGTGTTAATCTCCATCTCACTATAGGTATCAGTTCTTTTCTATTTTTAATTCCCTGATCTAGTCACTGTGACTTGATTCTCCAGATACTTGTCTAATCGTACATTATTTAATTATGTGACCATACTCCCTAAACTTATCATAAACTTCTTTTGTCTTGGTCTGTAGATTCCTCCCTTTTGTGATTCCTTTGATTCGTCCTTTCATTATCAATGCCATGTGATGATCGAAGTCTCTATACCACCTTGCCCTAGTTATACCCGACCAAACCCTTTCTTATGTTTTGTTGAAGACATGAACTATATAGGAGCAATATTGGTTGGTAGCAATTTTTTTATAGAATTATTGAGCAATAGCACCCTGATAGTATTTAGGTTCCCTTAGAGAATCTTTAATTATGGCCAGTAATCTCTAGATTTCTTGTACCTTTATTTAGAAAGTAGGCCCTTCCAGAAATCTTGTTAGCAGGACCCTGATTATAGTTTTGGATACCAACTTAATTTTTATTAGTTGGGTAGATCGTAGCTCCTGGTTTTAGTGTAGGGTTATTTTAGAATTTTAGGGTAAATTTGAATTTATTTGGTATTGATTAGTTCCAAACAGATTGTGTCACGACCCGCACCCGAAAAATCGGGCATAGAGCGCTGCCTTCTGCACATAGGGACGCTTAGCTGGTCCCGTACTGCCACTCGCACTGCCTGAATCATCCCTGCCTCTCTTGGACTTGGGCTCCAAGTCATCCTCTGCTCTCTGAGCATCTTCTACTATCTGCTTGAAAGGTGCCTCGCGGTCGCTCCTGGTCAAAGACTTGACCGCCATGACCAAGCCCTTGTGAAACTTCCTCGCCTTTGCTGCCTCACTCAAGCCCTCTACAAATCTGCCCAGACGGCAGAACTCCGCTGCGTACTCGTCCACTAGCATGCTTTCCTGGACGAGTGCCTCGAACTGGCTCTCCAAAGCACTGAGCACCACATCTGGGAAAAACTTCTCCTTAAAAAGTCTCTTGAAAGCCTCCCAAGTAAGCCCTGGTGTTGCAATCCTCGTATCTGTGCAATATCATGTCAAGGCGAGGTCGAACATCTGACTACCCGCTGCCTCTATCTGCATGTTGTCTGGAATCTGTGCCAGCCTGAAGATCCCCTCAATCTGCTATATCCAGTCATCCGCGTACAGGATTTCTTCTGTACCCCAGAACTCCTTGGGCTGCATCCTCTAGAAGTCAATGATGCTGCCTGGCCTCGAATTCTGTGCCTGATCTGCCTGTGGCTGAATCTGTACTACTCTATCCACTGCCGTCATGGCCACCTGGTGGGCATTCTCAATGCCCAGCCTCATCACATCCACCTGACGGTGCTGCGCATCCATCATCTTCCTGAACAAAGTAAACAACTGTGCGACATCTACCGGTGCAGGAAGTGGTGGAGGAACCACCGGAACGACTGGGGTAGTCCTCGGATCGACAGGTAGAGGAGGATCCCCGAGAGAAGCAGATTCTCCCTCAACCGCAAGAGTGGTGAGTGGAGCGGTAGCAGCTGCCTGAATATGAGCTGGATGAGAGGTAGCATACCTCTCAGTGGCAACTGCTAGGGCGGTACAATAAGATCTTATCTTCGGAGGCATCCTGAACACAGATCAAAAGAAGTCAATACGGCGCAAGATACGATATCATCAAAGAAGGACAATAATATTTCAAAAGAAAATAATTTCAGAATAATTAGATTGGAATTGTTCCTAGTCGTGATTGAGTACACTCTCATCCTAGATCATATATCCTAGGACAGGCTCACAGCAGTACAACTAAGTTGTTGTACCACCACGATATCGCACTAATTGCGAATCGAGACCTGCATGGGGCCGCCACCAAAAATGTGTCACGATCCGCACCCAAAAAATCAGGCATGAGTCATGGGTACGTCCAGCCTATGCTACAGCATCGGCGGTAGAACGATGTCTAGGTCTACTAACAATCTCACACAATCAATATATAAACCTGTCAAGATCTTAACTCCAAACAGAGGAGCAATATCATAATGATAAACACAAGTACTCAATCACGAATCTAAGCACGATAAGATAACACAGAAAACTAACAGCTACCAAGTCTAAATAACTGCAACTAAAACACAACCATAATAATAATAATAATAATACATCATCCAAAATCATATACAATGCAAGGTCTCAGACCAAAACCGGAGACAAATCCGGTGCCAAAAGCTAATAAAATAATAACAAGGTCCTAGTGATCCCGGCTACCAACCCAAAAATTACCCCTAAACTAGAGGGTCCCTGTCTGCACCATCGACGGGCTCATGTCCATAAAATGTTGGACACCACTCCTCCGAATACTCTGGAAAAAATATGTCCAGTCAGGACTGGAGCAAGTATACCTCTAACAGCAGTTCCATTTAAATGATAAAAACTATAAGACAGTTATAGCAAGTAACAAGGAGAATGAAATAAAGTATGGAACAAGAAATATACATATCACTGGTGCATAAAGATAAAGATGCATGGATATCAGAAGCAAGATAGTAATAACTGTAAGGTGCGAGAAATCTAAACTAAGAGTAGGTCTGTGCACAAGAACGTGTAGTGAGTCCAGCATGAAATACATGTAGTGAGTCAAGTCCAAAAACATGTAAGTGAGACCAGCAAGAAATGCAAGAGAGTACAGACTATAAAGAATGAACTCGGTGTCTTTGAAATACTTGTTTCGACATATAAACGGCTAGGGGTAAGTACGGCTCACCGCGCACTGGGTGCGCGGCTGCTATCATTCCAGATTAGACCAGAGGGGGTGATTCCTGATAATTCCAGATGGAAATATTTACATGTCTACTCGAGTATTTTTCCGCCCCAACTAGTACAAGTGAATCCAAGACCCGACACGTAAATCAAATATGAGTCCAGCCTGAAACATAAGTGATGTCTGTAGTGATGCCTGTAGGTGATGCCAGTAGTGATTCCAGAATAGAGGCCAGAAACATAAAATATACGTGTCGCAAGTAAATGAATCCAGGAATACCAGCCCATGTCCGGTGTTGTGCCAGAATAATCAGATGATACTATACTAGAAGCTGAATTATAATAATCATCAGATAATAAAAATTATCAGAGAATGTACTCGCCTGACGTCATAAGCAACTGGCGATCCGAACTGGTGTCACAAGGACCTATTACGAAAAGCAAGGTTAAACAGGTTTCTAATGAGTTAAACAGATATAAAATAACTAAAAACAGGCTTCTAGGGTCGTTCTAGGTCAAACGGGTCAAACCGGTGAAATTTGGGTCAAAAAGTCAATTCGGGATCAAAACTAGGTCAAAAGTTGACTTTGGCGGTTAACCGGATCAACTACGGTCAACTCTAGGTCAAACTAGGTCTTTAAGCTAATAAACCCTCAAACTCGCCTCCTTGAGATATCGGGATACCCTCGGTATCCGATACCTCACCCTACACTATACGCCCCGTCTATACC